>JAQQSK010007434.1:0-13977 GCA_028658325.1 Potorous gilbertii
AAATTATGGGACTACCTGAAAGCCATGATCAAGAAAGGAGCCTAGACATCATCCTTCATTAAATTATAAAAGAAACCTGCCCTGATATTCTAGAACCAGAGGGCAAAATAAGTATTCAAGGAATCCACTGATCACCGCCTGAAAAGATCCAAAAGTCAACACTTGGGGAGGGACAGGATCAAAAGAGAGAATAGCAACAATGGAAGGCAGGATATGATGGAGGGAAATATACTTAGTCTTACACAAGACGACTATTATGGAAATCACTTGCAAAACTTCACAGATGTGGCCTATATTGAATTGCCTGCCTTCCCTTCAGGAAAAGAGAGAGGGTGGGGATAAGGGAAGGGAGGAATGTGATAGAAGGGAAGGCATATTGAGGGAAGGGGTAAGCAAGAATGCATGATGTTATGGGGTGGACGAGAGGAGAGAAGGAGGGAAAATTTGCAAATGAAAATTTTGTCAAAATGAATGTCGAAAACTAAGAACTAATAAATAGACATTTAAAATTTAAAAAAACATAAAAACATTGACAAAAATACCAAGAAAAATAAAGTCTATTTTAAAAAATTATGCTTCAATCTGTATTCAAACTCCATCAGATCTTTGTCAGGTAATTGACAGCATTTTTCACCATAAGTCCTTCAAAGTTGTCTGGCATCATTATATTGTTGAGACTAGCTAAGTCATTTACAGTTGAACATCTTACAGTATTGCAGCTACTGATTATAATATTCTCCTGGTTTTACTCATTTTTCTTTGCATCAGTTCATGTAAGTCTTTCCAGATTTTCTGAAACCATCTTGGTCATCATTTCTTATAGCACAATAATATCCAATCACAATTATGGATTGCAATTTGTTTAGTCATTCAGTAATTGGTGGACAATCACTCAATTTCGAATTTTTTTGCTTTCGATTTATGCCTTTTTAAATCAATATACAGCCAATGGGATTGTTTCACTTTGAATTTAACAATACTATTGAATAGGAAGAAAAGAATAGGGCCCAAAAGACAGCTTTGTGGGAACAGCCACTATTACTAAAAGTAACCTGGATAAAGATATAGAAAAGGAGATTAAGAAAAGATTATAAGCAGGGGATAAAAGTATCACAAAAGCAAGAGAAAAGAGTGTCCAAGAGAAGAGTGAAGGTGATTCACAGTGTCAAATTCTGCAAAGAGTTAAAAAAGTAAAAAATTAAAAACATTAGATTTCTTGACTAAGATATGATTGATGCCTTTGTAGAAATCAGTTTTAGTTGAATAATGACCCTGGAAGCCAAACTGCAGTAGTTTAGAAGAGAGTGAGAGAAGAAGTGGAAGTATCAATTGTACATAACCTTCTCAAAAAGTTCTCATAAAGTTTAGACACAAAAGCAAGATGATACATAGGGAAATATGCTAGTGAGAATGATGAATCAAGTGAGGGTTTTATTTTTGAACATAAGGGTATATTAATTTCTTTGTAGGTAACAGAAAATCAACCAGGAGACAAAATTAAAAATCAGTGGGAAATTATGGGTAATTTGGGGAGAAGGGAATCTGCTGAAGAACGTGAAATGAAAGGAGATCATTTGTGTATGTAAAGGGATTTGTCTTGGCAAGAAGGGGCGCATCTTCATTTTAGACAAAGGTAAAGGAGAAAAAAGAATGAATCTAGGTCATGTAATAGGAGGAGTAGTGTATAAAATAGAGGCTAATGTGAATAGCCTGGAATTTTTCAGTGAAATGTGTGGCAAAGTTATGTTCTTAATGGATAGAGAGAATATGAGTGACATGAGTAGTTTGAGTAGAGGTGAAACATTGTGAAAAAAGACATTATAATACAGTGTTGAGAGCAACTGGTTTAGAATTCAAATCCTGGTATCTAGATTGGAGTTAAAAACAAAGAGCAACAGTAACAACAACAACAGCAACAACAACTCTTGATTTTGAAACCTGCCTCAGAAACACCAACTGTGTGACCTTAGGCAAATAAACTGCCTATGTGAGCTTCTGTTTCACTACATAGAAAATATTCTCTACTTCATTATATAGGAAATACTTTCTACTTCACAGGACTAAATAAAAAATGCATGTAAAGCACATTGAAAGTCTTAAAAAGGTTATATAAATGGTAGCTATCATAATTATGTTTAAATTGAAGATGCTGATTTAAATGACCTCTTCTCTATAATTGTATGATTCTTGATTGGTTACGTCAAAATAGACACGATACCGGATGACTGTTACAATCTAGGTCACACTACTCAAGGACATTTTCACATTTGCTGTTTTTTCTCTGAGTCAACTGTTTTTCCCTAACATTGCCATGAAAGACTGCAAATACCCCCTAAAAAAGAGCTTTTAGCTGTCTTTCTAATGGCTTTAAATTTCCTAGAACCTCCAACTTCTCCCTTGGCTAAAAAAAGTTTTATTTTCCAAAGAGATTATCATATACATACATACATACATACATACATATACACACATACATGCACATATATATGTATATATGTATAGAAATATGTATATAATATCTTGTTCCTTGAATTTCAAGTGCATACCCATTTTCACATACTTTGAAAATATGCATTTGCAAAGCTACCCTTCTATTGACTCTGTCTGACACTTCATTATGTATAATAGAGATTGAAGAATATTCAGTGACATTGGCATCTGGCCTCTCCTTTAGGACTAATTACTGCATTTGAGAGTGAATCATATTCTTCATCTATGCCAGAAGAGCTGAATTTTTGTGTGATTTTTGAGACTTCAATACTGAGGGAAGATGTGGCAGCTAATAGCATTACTTTCTATCAGGACATTTCTGCTTGAAAATTCTGCTGTGTGTTTCTGCTATGTCTTTTAATGTCTGCTGCCTAGTTTGGAATCCATTATTGAAGCTCTTCAGCATCCTGAGAACCATAACTTTTACAGAATTGCTCTCTAAGTATTGTATATTATGGTGTTTTGAGTGATTCTAATGTCCATGACTATTCATTGCCTTCAAATGAGTGTAGTGATTTCTCAAAACACTTCTTGCCCTCCCCCCTTCCGTTCATCTGTCTTCCAAATCTTTCTGGTCAGTACTTATCAGGGTTCCCTGGCATTTCTTTCTGCCATGTCTTATCATGTGGCCATCATAATAAGAAAGCTAATTTGAAATGTTTTTTTTTTGTTGTTGTTGTTATGAAGTGGCTTCCTTTAAGACTTCACTTGACTAAGACCGACAAATTAAGGAATAAGAAGCAGAAAGTAAATGTTTTCATGGCTGTGCTTTATTGAAAATGACCATAAGAAGTTTGAAAGAATGCTTTAATTATAGACTTCATACGTAGCTAGCTATTAAAATGCTTTTGAAAGAATATTTCCAGTCATTTAAACATTTTCCTGTAATTGTGATTTTTTTAAAAAACAAGGGAGTGGAAGTATAAGTGCTTATTCATATATATATATATGTATGTATGTATGTATGTATATCATTGAAATATAAACTGGTACAGATTCGTGTCAAGTAAATCTGTTTTTACTGAAGTTAAGAATTAAATACAATTTTAGCCAGTCTTAGGAAAAAAAATTCAAGCTGTGAAAGTAAAATTAAATAACTTAGTCTAATATTATACGAAAAGTGAAGAATATGCATTCATTTTGCATCAGTATATTTCACGTATGAAGGATATACAAATCTTGATATCATAGTAATATCATGCTGAGCATGTACAGTACCAAGACAATGAAGTGAGAAATGACAAATTTAAAAAATACTTCCCACTAACACATTTTTTTACTTGATTGACCAAGTGTTTGATGAAATTAACCTGAGATAAGTGGAAGAAATCATATAAAAAATCAAAACATAATACACTAAAACCCACAGACACACAAACATGATCTGCTACATTCTGCGAATGACTTCCATATTTCTTTCTCTGAGTGTGGAAGGCATTTTGCCTTAGAAAATTGACATTGGGATTTTTTTTTTCAGTAAGTTCTTGTATTATTACAAAGTTCCAAGTTTGCACAAATAAAGCCAGATTTAAGTACGTGGAAAACATCAGTTGTTCATGGGTAGGCCGGGAGCAAAAATGACAATTCTACCTACATTAATTTACTTATTTAGTTTCATACTAATTAAACTCATTAAAACAGACAAGTATTTTCTAGAGCTGGATAAAATAATACCAAAATTCATTTGGAAGAACAAAAGGTCTGAAATATCAAAGGGACTAATGAGAAGAAATGCTTGGGAAGGTGGCCTAGCGCTACCAGATCTCAAATTGTACTGTAAAGCAGCAATTATCAAAACCACTTGTTATTGACTAAGAAACAGAAGGGTAGACAAGTGGAATAGACATGGAACACAAGACACAGTAGGCAAGAAATATAGTAACCTCCTGTTTGATAAACCCAAGGACTCCAGGTTCTGGAATAAAAACTCACTGTTTGACAAAAATTACTGAGAAAATTGGATAACAGTGTGGCAGAAACTAGGCATATACCCATGCCTGACACTGCACACAAGAATAAAGTCCAAATGGGTACATGATTTAGGCATAAAGATTGATACCATGAATAAATTCGAGGATCAAGGAATAGTGTATTTATCAGATTTATGGAGAAGGGAAGAATTTTTGACTAAAGAGATAGAAAGCATTATGAAATGCAAGGTCGATAATTTTGATTACATTAAACTGAAAAGTTTTTGCACAACAAAACCCAATGCAACCAAAATTTGGAGGCATGTAGTAAATTGGGAAAGAGTTTTTACAGTTAAGCTTGGGGATAAAGGCCTCATTTCTAGACTATATAGAGAACTGACTCCAATGTATAACTATACAAGTCATTCCTCAACTGATAAATGGTCAAAGGATATCAACAGGTAATTTTGAGAGGAAGAAAGTAAGGATATCGATAATCATATGAAAAAAATGCTGCAAATCACTGTTGTTTAGAGAGATGCAAATCAAGACAACTATGAGGTACCACATCACACCTATAAGATTGGTAAATATGACAGAACAAGAAAATGATAAATGCTGGAGAGGATGTGGGAGAATTGGAACACTAATTCATTGTTGGTGGAGCTGTGAGATCATCCAACCATTCTGGAGAACGGTTTGGAAGTATGCCCAAAGGGCTACAAAATTGTGCATACCCTTTGACCTAGCAATATCGCTACTAGGACTGTATCCCCATGAGATCATAAAAATGAGAAAGGTTCCCTCATGTACAAAAATATTTACAGCAGCACTCTTTGTAGTTGCCAAAACCTGGAAGTCAAGGAGATGCCCATCCTTTCAGGAATGGCTGAATATATTATGGTACATGAATGTAATGGAGTACTATTGCACCATAAGAAATAATGAACAAGAAGACTTCAGGGAGGCTGGAAGGACCTATATGATCTGATGCTGAGTGAAAGGAGCAGAACCAGGAGAACTTTGTGCACAGCAACGACCACAGTGTGCGAGAATTTTATCTGGTAGACTTGGAACTTCGCAATAACCCAAGAACTTATTTTAAAAATATCCCAGGGGGGTTTTCTAAGGCAAAATGCCTTCCACACTTAGAGAAAGACGTATGGAATTCATTTGCAGAATGTAGTCAATCATGTTTGCGTATATGTGTGTTTTTGTGTATTATGTTTTGATTTGTTATATGATTTCTTCCATTTATTTTAGTTCGACTACATAGCATGACTATGGTGAAAATGTACTCAATAGGAGAGTTTATGTAGAATCTATATAGAATTGTGTGCTGTGTTGGGGAGGGAGACAGGTAGTCGGGGGTAGGTTAAGGGGGTTAAAAATCTTAATTTTATGGTAGTGATTGTAGAATATTAAAAAAAATTAAATTAAATTAAAAAACTAAAATGACATTCAGCAAAAAAAAAAAAAAAAGAACTTAGAGAGATCTTTTAAAAAAAGATTACAGCAACTTATCATGAGAGTAAAGTATTATGGTCAGGTAGGATTTATACCGGGAATGCAGGGCTTATTCAATATTGGAAAAAACTATTACCATTATTGATCACATCGGCAAAAAAACTAACAGAAACCACATGATTGTCTCAATAGATGCAGAAAAGCTTTTGAAAAAATAGAATACTCTTTGCTATCAAAGACACTGGAAAGCATAGGAATAAATGTACCTTTCCATAAAATGAAACAATATCTACCTAAAACATCATTATGCATTATATGCAATGGGGACAAGCTAGATGCATTTCTGATAAGAGCAGGGGTGAAATAAGGATGTCCACTCCGACCACTGTTACTCAGTATGGTATTAGAAATGCTATCTGTAGCAATAAGAGAAGGAAAAGAAACAGAAGGAATTACAATAGACAAAGAAGATACTAAATTATCACTCTTTGCAGATGACATGATGATATACTTAGAGAATCCCAGAGATTCAAATAAAAAACAACTTGAAATGATAAACTACTTTGGAAAAGTTGCAGGCTACAAGTAAACCCACGCAAATCTTTTGCATTTCCATATATTACTAACAAAGACCAACAGCAAAAGATAGAAAGAGAAATCCCCTTTAAAGTTACAGCAGACATTATAAAAAATCTGGGAGGCTACCTGCCAAAACAAACCCAGGGAGTATATGAACAAAACTATGAAACACTATTTCCACAAAGTGAGATCTAAGTAAGTCGAAAAACATCAGTTGTTCTTGGGTAGGCTGAGCCAATATAATAAAAAATGATAATTTTACCTCAATTAATTTACTTGTTCGGTGCAATACCAATCAAACTAGCAGATAATTATTTTCTAGAGCTAGAAGAAATAATATCAAAATTCATCTGCTAGAACAAAGTGTCCAGAACAACAAGGGGGATAATGAAAAGAAATACTAGGGTTGGTGATCTAGCTCCACCAGATCTCAAATTTTGTTTAAGCAGGAATCAACAAAACCCCACTTCTGGCTAAGAAACAAAGGTGTAGATCAGTGTTATAAAGGTACTCCAGACAGAATAGTTAATGAATATAGAAACCTACTCTTTGATAAACACAAGGACCCCAGCTTCTGGGATAAAAACTCATTGTTTGGCAAAAATTACTGGAAAAATATGATAACAGTGTGGTGGAAACCATGCATAGACCGATGCCTGACAACAGACACAAAAATGAAGTCCAAATGGATACATGATCTAGGTATAAAGATTGATACTGGAAAAAAATTAAGGGAGCATAGAATGGTATGTTTTCTGATTTATGGAGAATGAAGAAATTTATGCCCCAGCAAGAGATAGAGAACATTATGAAGCGCAAAATGGATAATTTTGATTACATTAAACTGAAATTTTTTGCCCAAAGAAACCCAGTGCAGCCAAAATTAGGAGGGATGCAGAAAACTGGGAAAGAATTTTTGCAACTAGTGTCTATGATAAAAGACTCATGAATCAAATGTACAAGAGTACAAGTCATTCTCCAATTGATAAATGGTCAAAGGATATGAGTAGAGAATTTTCAGAGGAAGAAATTATAGTTATCTGTAATCATATGAAAAGATGCTCTAAATCACTATTTATTAGAGAGATGCAAATCAAAGCAACCCTGGTGTTTCACATCATACCTATCAGATTGACTAACATGACAAAACAGGAAGATGATAAACGTTAAAGAAGATGTGGGAGAGTTGGAACACTAATTCCTTGTTGGTGGGCCTGTACACTGATCCAACCATTCTGAAGAGCAATTTGAAGCTATGTCCAAAGGGCTACAAAAGTATGCATACCCTTTGATTCAGAGATATTGCTGCTGGGACTCTATCTCAAAGAGATCGTAGAAATGGGAAAGAGTCCCGCATGTATAAAAATATTTATAGCAGCTCTCTTTCTGGTGGTCAAAAACTAGAAATCAAGGGGATGTCCATCAAATGGGGAATGACTAAACAAGTCGTGGTATATAAATATACTGGAATATTATTGTAGTATGAGAAAGGATGAATAGGAAAACTTCAAAGATGCGTGGAAACACTTGTATCAACTGATTCTGAGTGAAAGGAATAGAACCAGGAAAACTTTGTACACAGCAACAACCACAGCATGGGAAGAATTTTTCTCGTAGACTTAGTATTTCATTAGAATGCACAGAGTTAAAAAAAAAATTTCCAAAGGATTCTTGAGGCAAAACACTTTGCCTATCCTGAGAAAGAATTGTGAAATTGGATAGCAGACAGAAACAGAACATTTTCTTTTCTATTATGCTATGTTTTGTGGTTTCCCCATTGATTTTAATTCCTCTATGCAACATGCATTTAGTAGAAATGTAGGTGTCAAGCCTATAAAAGACTGTAAGCCATCTCAGGCGGGGTTTGGGGAGGGAGGGAGGAATATGGGGTAGAGAGTGGAAAAAAATCTAAGCTATATGGAAGTGTTTGTAGAACACTGAAATAAATAAAATAATTCATTTTTTAAAAAAGAATTTGAAGGTGAATGTTAGCTTCAGTTTTTAACCAGAAAGCCTAACATAGCAGATCTCCTCTGTGGAATCACGGTACTTTAACAAATTTCTTAAAGAGTCTCTAAGAATGAAAAAGAGGCTTTTAGGAAAATTCATGAGAACTACTTAATATACATAATACTTTAGATGTTATAGAATTTCCTATCTGATGGACTTAAAATGTAATTCTAATGAGGAGAAGTTATGATAGGAAAACCATCTTTAAAAACAATTACCAGCTTGGGAACAATAATCATGCTATTCCCAGAGGACAAATCACATTACAGGTAATTCTTTTCTATTCTAGTACCAATAAGAAATTAACAATAAATTAATGCTATGTACCCAGAAGTAAAGAATTTCAATATAGTTCTTTGTGTCATTCTAATATGAAAAGCTAATATTTATGAAAGATTTGATTTTATTTGACTCTTGTACTTTGTCACTTCAGTTTTTCCAGTGTAGTATAATATAGTGTTAGAAGTGAGCCTATCTAAGAAGCACCCAATACTGTGACACATGCTCACCTTAAACAAAGAATACCACCTGTTGTGAAATCAGGAAAGTTTTTATTAATCTTTATGTCCATTCCTCCTGAATGGATGGGTGGCTTCCCTAGTAAGGTTACAGGAAGACTACAAAATGTTCAGAAAGATGGGATTTCTTCTACTGTTTTCTGAACTTTGGATCTCCTGTTACACCATCCCCTCTCCATGTGACTTCATATACTCCTCTCTGATAGGCCCTTCCTCATATAGCTCCTTGGGTCTGCCTATTAGTTTCTGACCTCTAACCTATCTATGCTAGGTCACAATCCTTATCACCTAGGAATGTGGACAACAGAACTTTCTTACTTCCCACATATAGAAATACAGAAATTATCTATCTTTCTAAATATGGAATGTATCAGTGAAACCTCTACAACAGTGAATACTGTATTGATCTCCATATTTTTTCTGTGTATTTCCTATTCAAATTTTCAGAAAATCAAAACAATATTATTTTTTCCCAACTAAATTACCCAATACTCAGAGGCATAACTAGGGTGAAATTGACTGAGCTTTGCCTCCCAGTCTGAAAAAGGTGATGAAGAGTGTTCTTTCTAGTCCATGTGTTCCTCAAGTTCCTTCCTTAGTCTCCAGATGCATGGGAATACCTGTGCCCCCTCACCTAGCCACAGCCAACTATTTCCATAGTCCTGCCTCCAAGGTACCTTTTCCCAAGTCTGCCTTACCCCAATTGCCTTTCTCCTGCCTTGTCTTGCTTCCATTATCTATAACAGTACTTCTCAAACTGTGGGTTGCAGCCCACAAGGGGTTGCAAAGTAATTGACAATGGTAAAAGATTTCTAAACACACAATGACCAAAAATTAATTAAAAATCAAATGCTTAATGAATCTGAGGTGTTTCTGCCAGCACTTGGCCATGTTTCTTTGCATAAGTCTACTGCAGCCTTGGTTTTGAAAACGAAGCACGTCTACTTTGCACTGTACGTTCCCTCCAGTCATGCAATGCCAAATGCAGAAATGGGAAAACTAGAAAAGTGGTCCCAAATGGAAAAGTTTTAAGAAGCCTGATCTATAAGTATATTCTGGGAGTGGTATAATAGGCTATTACATGATAGTATCAGAATTCTCTAGGGGAAAATATTCCCTCTTTCAGAATGGCTGCATATAATTGGGATCAGATCCCTCTGTAGTCCATATTCTTCTACCAGGCTTGGGAACCCAAATCACATCTTTCACTAGGACCATAAGAATCAATGGCAATATCACTGAATACTTGCTTTAGTAGGATCACAAGATATTCCGGATACTGAATGACCTTCCCCTGCCCCAAGTATATTATAGTCTGACCTGGTGGATTCCTCATAGGACACAAAGTTCACTTGTTTGAAATATCTGCGTAAAGTATCATGGACCTCACCAACTATTCAGTAAAATAATTTTTCACGGAGCCAGAATTTTTATCAACAGGTACGCTTGTACTCTTGCCCTTCTTCTCTACCATCCTTTGAAACAGTAACTCCAATTTCTGAAAAGCCTTCTTTCCTTTTAAGAAAAAGAAAAGTTTCAATTTAAATAATAAACTGTTCTTCAGAAAAAAAGTAAAGTAAAAAATTGAAATATACCATACCAACAAACATCAAAACAGGCATAGAACAAGAAATTTTTTTAAAGTAAGAGGAGAAGCAGACAAAATGGAAAACAATGAATTTTGAAATGAAAAACAAAGTTGAAAGTTAATTATTGAAAAAAACTGAAAAAAATCAATAAATACTTAGATAACAACTAAGTAAAGTAAATAAGAATTTGTTAAATACTCAATATGTGTTTGACCCCATGCCTAGCAGTGGGAATACTAACAGAAGAGAAACAAAAGATAGTCCCTGCCCTTAAGGAGCTTATTTATATTCAAATGACAATGGCAATCTATAGGGGAAAGCTGAAAAGCAGGAGAAAGGAAGTACTAATCAAGGGCATCAAGGAAAATAAAAGTTAGGGAATAAGGAATAGGGCCAATAGAGAAATAAACACATGAATGTAGATGAAAGTTCTGAGTGAAAACAACTGGAAAAGGGACCACAGAGGTAGAGGAATCATGAAAAATGAGAAGTTTGCTGAAGTTTGGTTAAAACAGCTTACTACTGCTTACTTTTTTGGAACATAAAATGGTGAAATGCTAAATGAAAGTTTGGTGTTCCACTTATCTTCTGTCTACACTTCTGCATCATGGCTTGAAGCTGCTGCACTGCTGTCCAACAACTGGGCTTTTAAGCCATCAGCAAATTCTGTAATCAGTGGATATGGGAAAATAAAGCAAGGATACTGACATAAATTTATAAAGACATAAATTTATAGTTTGTGGTCCCAAAGCAAATATTTTCTAATGCATTCTCTTCTTTGTTGTTAATTCTGAAATGAACAGAATTTGAGCAGAGTTGAGATAGATGATAAGTACCTTTCATTAGTTCCTTCTGCAGTGCAGGGCCTGCTCCCTAGACACCTATTTCTACTTGTGCATACAAGCAATGTCTTCTGAAAGACATCTATAAGGCAAAAACAGTATTACCATTTTCATGTTGAGATTGTTAGGAATATATTCTCATAAACACTCTGCTGGAGGCCCTGTCATTGGAATGCTCTTCTCTGTCTGTTTATTTCATTCCTAGAGTAGGTGAATAGCCTCCTGAACATCAAGAATGATATTTCAAGCTTCAGGGTAATGGGACAGAAACATTCATACTGGAAAGATGGCAGCTTAATATATAAAATAATCTCAAACACAATTGTATCAGAATCAGTGGAGTCAGATTTTTCATTCCTTGGTTCACAGAATGGATTCAAATTTTCTCTCTCTTTCTGAAATAAGTATTTCATGCAGAAAGAGTATATAGATGTCCTACATTGACAAATGAAAAGTGATTTTCTTATGAATTATGAGTATGCATATTACACTGGAATCTCGTGATCTATTTACTATTTGGGTCAAATCTGAGACAAATTTGGAGTCAAATTTGGAGGGCAGGGACTATCTTTTGTTTCTCTTCTGGATACAGGTGGACTGTGTTAAATAAAGGTTACATAGGGTATGTACAGACAGGAATCTGGTTAAAGGACAATGAAGTGATATTCTTGATGGCACCATGAAAAATGAACTCTAAAAGGGAAAAATGCTCCTTAAGAAGATTTTAACCCTGTTCACCTGGAGAAGGCCTTACCTAATAAGGTGATTAACGGCTTGGATATTTGTTAGGTATTGTAGTAGATAGAGTGCTAGACCTGACCTTTGTTTCAGTGCTATGGTACTTTGGGTAAGATATTCAGTCTCAATTTTTCTTCTGTGAAATGGAGAAAACAATTTAACTCACAGTGTTTTGCGAAGAAATAAGAAAACATGTAAAATGCTTCGTACACTTTAAATCGCTACGTAGGCCTCAGCTATTTTGTTGCTGTTGTTATTATTATTATTAAGCACCAAATATTGACCATGACATGGAGAGTAGATTGACACATAAGACCATATAGTCCAATAAATTAATTTTAAGGATGAGGAGATTTTAAGGATTCAGAAAGAGGGAATCAACTGTCCAGGATCATGGAAGTAGCAAGAGAGAGAATATTAGAACTCAGTTCCTCTGATTTCAGATCCAAAATATTTCCTGTTGTATTTCACAGAAGTGTAGAAGTGGAAATTTACATGATCAAGTGAGTAGGGCTCCAAATATTACTGATACAAAAACATAGGTTTCCTATCTACTCTTTGTATGATACATCAAGTTTAATTCATTCTTTGAAGATTTCAGATGTTGAAAAGATTGTTTTTATAAAATAAGGAACAATGATTGAAGATATTATCAAAGATATGGAAGAATTATATCGCAGAAACAAAGCTATATTTTGTGAATGAATGCTTGAGAAACAAGATTTTGTTCATTAAATCATTCTAAAGTTGTCATAGGTGATCATGCCGTTTTATGCATAGAATTAATATGTGTACATCTCTCCTCTGCTCATAATCTACCATTTTGTCTTTCCATTTTATCTCATATTACTCCCTCCCATTCACTCTACATTCTAGCCAAAATGAATTACTTTATTTCCTTAAATATGATCCCAGGTATGCAGTTCTGTTCTTCATTCTCCCTATACTTCATACATTTTCCCTCTTCCCCTTGTTTAATTCCATCTCATCCTTTAAGGCCAAATTCAAATGACCCTTCCTTTTTGAAGGCTTCCGTGATTCTATAGTGAGTAACTGCCTCATTCTCACCACCACTCATTGAAGTACACATAATATTTTGTTTTGTATCTACCCAAACTACATGATAATTAATACAGCACATTAATACTGTATATTTCATTAAATATTCAATAAAGTCAAGACTATGGAGACTGGAGGCACAAAGACAAAAATAAAATAATCCTTGATGTCAAGCAATTTACTTTCTTTTTTTTTTAAATAAATTTATTTAACTTTTTACATTCATTTTCACAAGATTTTGGGTTCCAAAATTTTCTCCCCATTGTTTCTATTCTCTCTTTTGATCCTGTCCCTCCCCGAGTGATGATTTCAAGTTGCTCCCTCCTTCCATTGCTCTCCCTTCCATCATCCCCCACCCCTACCCTGTTTATCTCCTTCTTCCCCAATTTCCTGTGCTGTAAGATAGGTTTTCATACCAAAATTATTGTGGATTTTATTCCTTCCTTTAGTCAAATGTGATGAGAGTAAACTTCATGGTGTTTTTTTTTCCTCTCCCAGCTCTCTTTTTCCCTCCAATAAGGAGACTCCTGCCTGCCTCTTCTTTTTTTTTTTTTAAATAAGTTTATTTAACATTTTACAATCATTTTCACAAGATTTTGGGTTCCAAGCTTTTCTCACCCTTTGTCCCCTCCCCCCTCCCCGATACACTGGACATTCTAATTACCCATATCACCAATCTGCCCTCTCTTCTATCATCCCTCCCTTCCCTTACCCCATCTTCTCTTTTGTCCTGTAGGGCCAGATAACTTTCTATTCCCCATTACCTGCATTTCTT
>JAQQSK010007435.1:0-13977 GCA_028658325.1 Potorous gilbertii
CATTCTATTCAAGGAGACAATGTATATATATATATATATATTCAAAATATAAGAAAGCAGTTTTGATAGAGTATTATCATTAGGTAAATAAGGAAAGGCTTCAAGTAGAAGGTAGTGTTTCTGCTGAAGTTTGAAGGACTAGAGATTCTCATAGTCAGAGATTGGAAGAAAGTGTATTCCAGGTATGCAAGATAGCCATTGCAGAGGCACATAGATAGGAAATAGTACCTTTTGTGAGGAGCAGCAAGACCAGTTGAACAGTACAGTAAGTGAAGGGGATAACATATAATGAGTGAAGACAGGTAGCTTGGAGTTAGATTTAGGAGGGCTTTAAATAACATGAGAGAAATGTGTATCTGATTCCCAGGATGATAGGGAGTCACTGGGGCTTACTGAGAAGAGGAATGCTATGATCATAACTGGGCTTTACAAATGTCACTCTGGTAGCTTCATGAAGATTGGAAAGGGGAAAGAAACCCAGACAGAATATACCAGAGAATCAGGATCAGAAAAAGTTTAATGCCTTCATTCAAGCATTTGGCTTTTATTTAGTACCTGTGATGTGTAAGGCATTGAGGTAGGCACTGACAGAGATACAAGGTAGATGTCACATAGTAAAATGACAAAGATCAAAGACAAAAGAGATGAAGAAGCAAAAGAGAGACCTCACTTTCTCTTCACTAAGCATACATTATCATTGTTTTTAGAGCTCTCCATATCTATCCTTTCATGGAAGTCAGTCTGATGAGACAGAAAGAGAACCAGACTAGAAATCAAGAGACCATGCTCCCTGTGTGATGTTGGGCTAGTCATTTAGCTTTTTAACATCTTCTTCATGAGGTTGTGGTCAGAAATGAATGATATATCATAGGGGAAAGTGTTCTCAAATATGTAAAGGCCTGTACAAGTTATTTATTTACACAAGATTCCCTAAAGGAAGGGGTTATTTACACAAGATTCCCTAAAGGAAGGGGTTATTGCTTTCACTCTTGTGGAACTAACTTTTCAGAAGGTCTCACTACTATTTAAGATTATTCTGCCCTGGGCATTAGACTCAAACTTGCTTCTTCCTGGCATTATTTACTTGACATTATCCTAATTCATTCTCTTTAGGCACTTTTGCTAACATCACACTCTCCTGAGACTTCTACTGATGCAGTATTCACTTATTTCATCCTTTTACCTAGTAAAGTACTCAATTTCTTTCTTTCCCCTCATATACACTTGATGCAGTTCTGAAGGTTGACCCTGGGAGTGGATGAAAGGGAGGGAAATGAAGATTTCAAGTGGTATGTGACATGATTTTTCAAATGTAGAAGAACTTTATGTGATCTGAGTATGGTTTCCATAGATTCACTATCAACAATGGTTTCTGCTTGAAGTATATTAGTGGTTTCCTTTCCTATTAGTAGCCTAAATCTAGTCTGTGTTAAAGCATAGAGATATGTTTTTTGAAAGAACATTGACAAATCAGTGTTCATAGGTGGTAAGTCAGTATGGTAAAAAGACAAGAGGAAAATCAATCAAAATGACTGGAAATACTTAGCCTGGAGGGAAAAGAAATCACATGAAAGAATATTATATGTATTAGTATTTGAAGGGAAATTATATGGAAGAAAAATTGATTTTTTTGGACTTGTCCCCAGAAGACAGAACAAGGAACAATGGGTAGAAATTATAGAAGTAAATTTCAAATTCATATGAGGAGGAGAAAATGGGAACATAACATCTCAGTAATTAGCAATGTCCCTAAGTCTAGTGGTTTACCTCAGGGATAATGATTTCCTCCTTTCTGAAAGTCTTAAAAAGAGACAAGAAGCCAACTTGTGAGAGATGTTCCAGGGGGGACTCTTGTTAAGGTGTGATTTGGAAAAATGGCCCCTGACGTTTCTTCCATCTTTTAGATTCTATGATACACACACACACACACACACACACACACACACACACACACACACACGTATATATACATATATACATACATATATATATATATATATATATATATATATATATATATATATATATAAATGTGTATTCTATTTTTTTTCTGTTCATGCAAAAACCTTTCCCTGGGTTTCAGCTTCCTACCCTACAGAAGAAGCGTATAGGATTAGATGATACGTGAAGTGGGAGAGACAAAACTCTCTCTGTGACAGGACCCAGTTTTTTTTTACTATTTTTATTATTGTTTTAGAGCTCTTTTCACCATAATTCAGGCATCTCTACCTGGCACTGTTTGACTGGTTATTACATGTTCCTCTTAGGGATGGGAAAACTATTAGAATTACTGATAGTTAAAGGTAATAAATAAAATTTACCAATCATCACAGGAAATCTACATTATATAAGAATCTTTTATTCTTTTTATTTTTTCACAGCTTAATTCATTTTTAACTGAAACAATATTTTTTGTCCTAAGAGGTATCCTCATTATTTATTATTTTTTTCACACTGAGAAAAGAAAGACAAGACTTAGAATGCTGCTCAGGGAGACTTTATCCTGTCCCGTCAGCCTTCTTAGAGGTTTAGACAAGAAAATCCCAGTCCCCAAGAAGCTGGGGCTTGCAAGCCTTACATTTCACCTAAACCCTGACTATATGATTTGATTTCAAAAATTAATGCCATTTTTATTGTCTCTTATTATTTACAATAAAGCCTGAAATGGCACTAACTTTCTTTCCTTTTTACATTGCAATGGCAATATTCATGCAATGTCTTAGAGCATGCATGTATTTGAGTAAAAAGAGAAGAGTTTCTGTACTAAAGGAACCTAGAGATAATATGGAGGCAAAAATATTATACAGAAAGACTAAGAAGCACAACATTTATAAAAATCCTTTACCTGCTGTTGTTCTTTGCCTGAATGAGACAGGATAAGGCAGGGTGAGTAAAGGGAGAGGGGAGGGAGGCAGACTGATGTTCTGTTTTTCTTTTTTTTTAGTGTAAGGAACTCCCAGTATGTAAAATTTGTGCACAGATGAAAGTGGGTAATTTTTCCTGCAATCTGCAGTCTTAGAACGTTTCTTGAGACTGAGATTCTATTTTTTTTATAAATACCTTTTTTCCCTACATTTATTAATTTTTTTTCAATTTTCAACAGTCATTTCCATAAATTCCAAATTTTTCCCCTTCCCTCTTCCCTCCCTCCTTAAAATGACATGCAATCTTACATGGATTCTATACTTGTATTCCTACTAAACACATTTTCACATTCGTCATGCTGCATAGATGAATTAAAATGAATGGGACAAACCATGAGAAAAACGAAATAAAGCAAAGCATAACAAAGGAGAAAATAGTCATTTCACTCTGCACCCTAACTTCATACTTCTTTCTTTGGATGTGGATGGCATTTTGCATCATGAGTCCTTTGGAAATGTTTTAGGTTCTTACATTGCTGTGAAGGGCTAAGCCTATCACAAACAGTTCTCACACACTGTGTACAATGTTCTCCTGGTTCTTCTCACTTCAGTCAGCATAAATTCATATAAATCTTTCCAGGTTTTTTGAAGTCTGCCTGATGATCATTTCTTATAGCATAACAGTATTCCATCACATTCATATGCCACAACTTGTTCATCCATTCCCCAATTGATGGGCATTCCATTGATTTCCAGTTCTTGGTCACTACAAAAAGAGCTGCTATAAATATTTTTGTACATATGGGTCCTTTTCCTATTTTTAATATCTCTTTGGAATATAACCCTAGAAGCAGTGTTGATGGGTCAAAGGGTATGCATATTTTATAGCCCTTTGGGCATAGTTCCAAATTGCTTTTCAGAAGGGTGAGATCAGCCCACAACTTTGCCAACAATGAATTAGTATTCCAGCTCTCCCACATCTTCTCCAGCACTGATCATTTTCCTGTTTTCTCATGTTTGCCAGTGTGATAGGTGTGATGTGGTACCACAGAGTTGTTTTGATCTGCACATCTAATCAATAGTGATTTAGAACATTTTTTTTCATATGACTGTGGAGAGCTTTAATTTCTTCCTCTGAAAACTGCCTGTTCCTACCCTTTGACTATTTATCAGCTGGGGAATGGCTTGTATTCTTGTATATTTGACTCAGTTTTCTATATATTTTAGAAATGAGACAATCACAGACATCAGTAAAAATGCTTTCCTAGTTTTCTCCTTCCATCCTAATCTTGATTGCATTGGCTTTGTGCAAAAGCTTTCCAATTTAATGTAATCAATGTTTTCCATTTTGCATTTCATAATGTTCTCCATCTAGTATTTCATCATAAATTTCTTCATTCTCCATAAATGTGACAAATAAACTATTCCTTGCTCCCCTAATTTGTTTATAGCATCAACCTTTACACCTAGATCTTGTACCCATTTGGACTTTATGCCTGTATATGGTGTCAGTCATTCGTATATGCCCAGAGACTGTGAGAATCTTTATAGGAGAGCAGAATTTTGTATGTTTCAGAGATGGGACTTGAACTCAGATAATTATGGCTTCAAATTCAGCCCTTTATTGATCACTCCATGATCACTTTTTATATGTGCTTGGAAATATGCACTTTTATAGAATATGTCTGTTTTTGAGCTTTCCAGTCATCTTGTGAAACGGATTATCTTTTACTATTCCCATTTTGTCAATAAAGGAAATGAGGATAAAGGAAGTCAAAGACTTCCCTTTCTCCATTCATTCCACAAACATCTATCAAGTACCAGGTACTATGCTAAGCACCAAGGATACCAAGATAAAAAAAAAAGAGTATTTACCCTCAAGTTTTTTATTTTGTATTCAGGAAAAGAGCATGTGACCATATAAATAAATAATCAGAAAATAAATGCCAAACATTTTCAGAGGAAGCTAGAAAGTTGGGGGTAGTCAAAAAAGGCTTATGTATAATGAGATATATGAGCTGAACTTTCTGAGGAGCTAGGAGTTTTTATAAGATAATATTTCATTATATTTGAAAATGTAAAATATTATTTTGAAATGTAACAAAGGGTAAAAATGATACAATGCAATTTGACTTTATGTCATGTATAGTTAAATATTTTAGATTCCCCACATTTACTAAATATGTCACACTAAGACTATGCCATTTATACTAAACTGTAATTTTTCCCACATTAAACAATGAAGTCATTATAACATGTGCAGAATCTGTCATATGTTTATTAGAAAAAATATGATATTTCTTTAAAATAACTGAAAGTATTTTAAGAGGTGAAGATGAGTCAGGAGTGCCATGTGTTGCAAGCATGGGGGACAGCCAATTCAATGACAAGGAAGTGTGAGATGGTATATCTTGTGTAAGTAGACCAGTTTGGGTATAATGTGAAATGAGCAAAGAATAATGTGTGACAAGTGAGAGAAGGAAATGTTGGAGACTGAATATGAAGGTCAATATGTTTCAAAGTAAGAAATTCATATTTATGCTGGAGGCAATAGGGAGATATTGAACATCTTTTTTGAGTAGAAGAATGGCTTGTATGAGGTGATGGAATACAAGAGATACAGGAAATAGAATTTCTCTAGCATACTTTGCTGGTTGATAGTAAATGGAAGATATGTCATTAGTCTTCTGATTTGACTTATAGTAGTCTTTTCACTTAACTACTGCACACTGCACTGTCATATAGAAAAGGGAATTGAATTTGTTCTGACTGAACCTCATACGGCAGAACTAGGAATAAGGGGTAGAGGTACAAAAAAAGATGATTTATATTTTGTATAGAAAAATTTTTCCTTACAACTAAGGTTAATGAAAATTAATGAAGAATATGTTGCTTTGGGAGGTAGTGAGATTCTCATTCCTACAGGTCTTTAAATTGAAACCTGATTGCCCTTTTTTAAGATTTTTATGTGTGGGACTCTTTTACAGGGAAATATTCAGCAGAATGGTCTTAGAGGTTCCTTGAACTCTGATCTTCAGTGATTCTGTGAGATGACATGAGAAAATACTGTCAGATTTGCAAATATTGGTGAAGGAAGGTATCAGGTACAAATTGGCTACAAATGACAGTGGTATGGAGGAAGCGCTGGTGGTTTTAGGAGAGAAGGGAAAGTTTTTAAAAACAACTTTTGGAAGTCAGCCAAGAAATCAGTGATAGACGGGCAGTATTATTATGTATGATGATTGTTGTAACTGGAAAAGCCAATCCAGCATGAAATTGTCAAGGAGTCAGTGTTCAGGTCCTTCATTCTCCTTTTCAATATGCTTTGGGCTTCAGAGTCCAGTATATCAAAGAAAGTTACCAATGACATCAATGTGGTTTTGAACCTGAGAATCCTGCTGAAAGCAGAGAGCAAGTCTCATAGAATTAGTGTTATTATTGAGGTTGCAAGCAAAGAAGAAGGTTGTGTACCTGTATATTGCTGGTGTTCTCAGGTTCCTAAGTTGCTTGCAATGACAAGGTTAAGAGTATGATTTTATAATGAGCAGCTGATACTAGTTAAAGGCGAACGTCTAGGAGCATGAAGGAGGAATAAAGTGACCCTGATGTTGAAGTGTCAGGGAAAGTGGATGCAATTACAAATGTGTAGCAAGCAGCAGCGGAGGTAATGATTCATAGACAACAATATAGACAATTTAAATATGAAGTCACAAGAAGAAGGCGTCCTCTTCTCTGTAGCTAAGAGACATAGGAAAATATCTACTAAATTGAAGTTTGAGGCATTGTTTATCAGCATTTGTCCTCAGTCCTTTGCAGATTCAGATTTATGTCAGCCAAATATCATAGAGCCGAACACCTAGTACAAACACCTAGTAACAAATACCCAGTTTTGTTCCTAGGATAGGTGATGTAGGCAGGCATAAAGGTGGGAGAAATCCAAAGGAGAAAACTAGGAGGATGATTACCAGCTTGTCTAGCTATAGAACTTTACAAAGAACTTCCATAAACCTCATTTCATTTGGTCCTCACGATCATCTTTTGAGGAAGCAAAGACAGGTATAACCAACCCTATTTTATAGATGAAGAAATTGGAATGGAATTAGATTAAGTGACCTGCCCAAAACTGCATGGTTAAAAAAGTATACTAGGACTTGCTGAGACTCACATCCAGAGTCTTTAAGTCTAGTGGACTTTTACTGGCTTACGAATGCAACGATGTGGTGTGGGGTTCAAAGAGCAGCATAAGTGAAGGAAGCACTGGGGGTAACTGCCATTTTCTCCCCATGCTCAGTTCTCACAACTATGTTGCTCTAAATATTTTCCAATAGATGTAGCCTGATGAAAAGCCACTCAAAAATCATAATTATAAAGGCATAATCATTAAAAACACCAAATTAACCTTAATCTTGCCTTACAAAATGTCCAACCTATCATTTCTTTGGAAATTAACTTCTCAGTGTACATAAGCTAGGAGCTCCTCTTTGACCAACTCTAAATCAAAGTGCTGTGCTCCTCAGGAATGAATTTGCTGCCATGGAAACATCTTTGAGGTCACAAAGACATTTTCTATTGCTATGCGATATACAAGTCACTTATTTACATAACTTGCATAATTGGCAATCATTTTCAGCTCAGCATGGAAAGTGACAGCATTTTGTACATAAAATGTATTTAAAAGTTGTTAATTGGTGACAAGCTCAATATTGTGTACCAAAACTCATTTAAAAAAACAACAACAACAAGAAAAAAACATCTGAGCATACTGAGTTCAGGGCATTTACTTGTTTAAGTATCTTTGATATAAGCCAGGTCTCCAAAAGGTTAAACACCCCTTAGTTTATGCATAGAAAATACAAAACAGGGTAAATTGCATAAAGTGGAAAATGTTAACTGATCAAAACCTTAAATTCTGCATTACTTATATTTAAAGATCTTAAAGAAATGCAGCTAATTTATTAACTTGCACAGATCTGATAATGAGCCACTAATCCTATGTAATAATGTGGCAGCTGTAAACTATTAGACTGTCAGCCACTCTCTATATATCAGATCTTCATTTCTCAGTTTCAAAATCTGCAGGTGTTTTCCTCCTTTTGTTAAAAGGAATTCAAAATGCTGATCCTCTACATCCTGACATTTGGCCCATGGAGAAAACGTACTCAGCTCCAAGACATCCAGGGCCATCATGTCAGGGTCTATTTGTACAGGTAAGATACCTGAGGATGTTGTGATAGGAGCTGTCTTAATTATTACACTGAAAAATCTTAAAACACTAAAGGAAACACATCGATCTCTTGAGTGCCCTGCATGGAACAGTGAAGGATGAGATAACCTTAAAAAGTACTGTCACAGCTTGTTTTAGCTGCTATGCTCCTTCTCTAAGGCCCTTTTCTCTAAAAGAGTTTGTTTCCTGAAACTAGGTGGATGATGGTTTAGACACAAGACAGGCACAACCCCACCACTTATTGTCCCTAAGATCATTCTGGAATCAACTAAAAACTGTGGCAAACACTTATCTTTCTTGAATAAGAGTTCTCAAGTCACTTTTGGCAATAGTTTCATGATAACAGTTTAATTTCCTTAAAGACTAATCCCTTGCTCCCTTGCTTAAGATTGCATCTGACAGATTGAAGCTGGAATATAAGATTAATATGTCTCAGATTAGTTGGTCAAGATACTTTCTTTTAAACCCTTCATATTCCATTGGAATAAGATTGCAGAGTAATACAAAGTGAACCAAAAAGAAGAAAAGTGTACTGTGAAGGAAAAATATATCTTTAGTATTCAAAGACACAAGGCATTGGCTTACAATTACCCAATCCCAGAAGAGTTGATTCAGATGTGAAGGTTCTGAGGTTCCAAGTCTCTTCCAAGTTGTCACTTTTTGTTTGAGGGCCACTATTGTATATAGAGCTTCTAGTCTGAACAGCTCGATAAATACATACTCAAAACCTCCAAATGTTCACTTACCCCCCCTGTCAAAAAAGCTTTCATTCTCCCTTTTATTTTGGAAGGGCATTAGAATCACAATGACTAGGTTTCACTCTTAAGTCCCAATGGGCAACTTATATTCCTTCTCTGGTCGTCAGTTTTCTCATTTGTAAAATGACCTTATATTCTGTGAATTAAATTGACATTTACCTTCCATCCGTTATCCTCTTTGGAATGATTTAATATCAATAATTTTTTTTTTGGAAATTGACATGTGCAGAACACAGTGCTGGGGAAGACATACAGTTTAGACAATCCAGTTTCTGCTCTTGTGTTGTTTGTTTCTAATAAACACAGATAAAATATATAAAATCACACAAAATAATTAGGGAGGGGCAAGAAAAAAAGAGTCAGGTCAAAATGTGATTGAAGAAGACATCATCAACAAAGTGGGAGTTGAGTTGGGCTTAAAGACTTGGTATGAATTCAATTAGCAAATAAAGGAAAGTAGGTTAATCTGGTAATGGGATAGACAAAAGTACAGAGGTAGACAGAGGTGTGCTTTTGGACCGGAGAATATTCAAGTTTTGCTGGAGTATAGAGCATTTAAAGGGAAATTATTAAGAAAGAAAATCGCAAAGATCAGTTGGAGTCACTATATTAAAGAGTTGTAATGTCCAGCTAGTGAATTACAATTTTATTCAGCAAGCACTGGGAAACAGCTGAATAGTTTTGAACATGTGACCAAAATAGTCAGCTTGATGCATGAGGATTTCTTCACGGTAAATACTACTTCCATGATGACTACTGTTACTACCACTATTTCTACTACAACTACACAGCAACTACTACTACCATTATTACTAATTGCAATCACAATGTTGCCCTAAAACTGTGAACCTCTTTTTCCTATACTGAATTGATGGACTGCTTTTATCTTAAGGAAACCGTTGGTTGTTGTCCTTGAGAGCAGAATGATATTACTATGGTAGCACTAAGTTTTTAGGTGTTGGGCTTTGCCTGATCTGAACAACATGAGCTTGGCATGCTTTGTCATAGCTCAGGCACAAATAGTCTGCATGAACATTTGGGATGAATACTCTAAATTTGTGTATCCTGCATTTCCTTTGAGCTGTTTCAGTTCTGCTCTTCTTGTAGAAAACAGCAGTTTCTCTGATGTGGGCACGCTGTGCTGAGTGGTCCTGTGTCAGTGTCTCCTATGTCACACAATCAATTCCAAAGTTCTTATGAGAGACCTTGTATTGCTTCTTCTGACCACCATATGAACACTTCCTCTGTGTGAGATCCTCATAAAATAGTCTTTTTGGCAAGCATACATTTTGCACTTGAACAACAGGGCAGCCCATTGGAGTAGCATTCTCTGAAGCATAGTTTGAATGCTTGACAGTTTAGTTTGAGCAAGGACCTTAGTGTCTGTTACCTTATCCTGTTACATGATCTACAGAGTCTTCCTGAGCCAATTCAAATGGAAATGTCTCAGTTTCCTGGCATGATGCTGGTATACTGTCCAGGTTTCACAAGCATACAACAATGAGGCCAGCACAACTGTAAACCTTCTGTAAGGTCTGCAAATCTTCAATTTCATAGTCAGTCTAATACCTCTTCTCTCCCATACTTTTAGAGCCTCCCAAACACTGGGCTAGCTCTGGGAATGTGTATATCAACCTCGTTCTCAGTGCATATGTCCCTGGAAGGTACACTGCCGCAGTAAGTGAACTAATCTACAGCACTTAAGAACATCTCCATTTACAGTAACTGATGGTTCCATGCATGGATGATGTGGTGGTGGTTGATTGAGCACTTGTGTTTTCTTGGTGTTAATTGTTAGGCCAAAATTAGTACAAGCATCAGAAAAATGATTCATACTTGTTACAGCTCAGCTTCAGAGGCCACATTGAGTGCACAATCATCTGCAAACAGAAAAATTATGTACCAACACATCCTACACTTTGGTCTTTGCTTGTAACCTATTCAAGTTGAATAATTTACCCTCAATGAGGTAGCTGACCTTGATGCCATTTTCATTCTCATTGAAAACATTTGATAACATGACTACAAACATCATGCTAAAAGCATGGGAGCAAGCACACAGCCTTGTTTCACTCCACTGGTGACTGGGAAAGCATGAGAACATTGTACATTATCCAGAACCAGGCAAGCATTCCATCATAAAATTGACATACAATGCTGATGAACTTCTCTGGGCAACCAGATTTTGACATAATTTTCCATAAACCCTCATGACTAATAGTATCAAAGACCTTGGTCAGATCTAGAGACATTGTATACAGACTTTGGTTCTCCTCCTGGAATTTTTCCTGGAGTTGTTGGGCAGCAAACACCATAGCAACTGTTCCTCAGTCCTTTCTGAAGCCACAATGGCTCTCAGGTAGATGCCCACCTTTCAGGTAAAGGATCAGCCTATTAAGGAGGACTCTGACAAGAATATTACTAACTATGACCGAGAGAGAGAGAGAGACCCCTTCATCCCCTGTGATTGTCACAGGAAAGTCTATAGAGATAGACAATGGAGTCATCCTTGAACTCCTGGGGAAAACTCTTCTTTCCATATAACCTGAAAAATTTCAGTCAGCTTTTACATAAGCAAAGGGCCCCTTATATTGTAAAACTCAGCTAGAATATAATCAGCACCATGTGTTTTGCCACACAAAAGAAACTTAATGGCATTCAAAACCTCTCCTTCAGTTGGAACTTCAGCTAGGGAGGGATTAACTTCAACCTGAAGTAAGTGATCTGTGGCCTCAGCATTCACTGATGATGATCTGTTGAGAACATTATGGAAGTATTCATGCCATCTCTCTAGGATCATAACCTTATCAGTAATCAATGTGACTCCCTCAGCACTGAGTAGATGAGATGCACCATAGATCTTTGCCCAATAAATTGCCTTCGGGGCATCATAAAGGCACTTTGAATTGTTACTATCAGTATAAAACTGAGTTTTATCTATCTTCTTGCTGAGTGAAGAATCTTGCATCTCTTTAAGTTTTGCATGTACTTTCTTTTTGATGGCATGAAATGCTGCCTTCTTAGAGACATATTAACTATCCTGCTGCTAAACTCTGTGGAGATCTCGTTTTTCATTTAGCAACTTCTGAATTTCACTATCATTTTCATCAAACCAGTCTTGGTGTTTGCAAGCGTTCTGACCCAGATGTGCAAATGCTGTGGTATTCACCAAATCTCTGAAAGCAGTCTTCCTTTCCTGCTCCTCTACTGCCACCTGTGTTGGCTCAACTTTTCATCCAAGTTGGCAGCAAACTGTTCCCGCTCAGAGAAGCACTCTAATCTATTGACATTAAGTCTTCTGGTAGTCATCTTGCCTTGGAGATGCCACTTTTGCTGAATGTGAATATTTAGCTTGGAGAGGATGTCTATGATCAGCACTCAACACCATACATTGCCTTCATCACTCTCACATCCTGTCTCTTCTCCTGTCACATAGTCTGTTAAATGTTGATGTTTTCTGGGAGGGTGCATCCATGAAGTTTTATTGCATTTAGGTAAACAGAAGACAGTGTTAGTGATGAGGAGGTCATGTGATGCACAAGCCTTAAGTAGAAAGTTACTATTGCTGTTGCTATTTTCAACTCCATTCCTCCTGTATGAGCCTACTCTAGCATTAGTCACTCAAAATTATAAAGCTGTCCTCTTTTGGCATAGTGATGATAAGAGTCTCCAGATGCTCATAAAATTTTTCTTTGACTTCATCAGGGTTTGTCATGGTGGAAGCATAGGCACAGATGATGGTGGCATGACATTTTTCTTGTAAGTGGCAATCACATTATCATGAGCCTGTCATTCACTCCTTTTGGCAGGCATATAAGCTTGTTGATTAGATTAGTTTTGATTACAAAACCTGTGCCAGCTTTGTGGTACACCCCTTCACTGTGGTCACTCCAAAAAGTTGTGTATCCAGCTCCAATTTGAATAAGTTGGCTTTCATTTGTCAGTCTTGTTTCACTCAGAGCTGTGATACCTGCTGAGTCTTTTACAACAAGAACTGTTTGTCTTTAAGATCTACTGGACTTTGTGTTATCTATAAGTGTGCACACATTCCATGTGTCAATGATGAGTATACTCATCTGTAGATTTTTTTTGTGCATTTTTGGCATAGGTTTTGACCACTGAGTGGGATTCTTCACCTGCTGTGGTAATCAGTTCAGGATTGGGTAAGTAAATGATTTTTAGGGCACCTTCCTCATATCAGAAGGTAAGCAGCGTGATCCTTAAAATGCTACTCAGACACATGGGGGCTGCTGAATCCTACTGCTGCTTCCAATAAGAAATGACCCTATGACCTGGGGCACCTATGTGCAGAATTATGACTACATTACTGCTTAAAATTTTATTTATTGAATATGAGTGCTCCAAAAGATCTTCAACTTTTAAATATCTTTTCTTGGAATGAATATTACCCCTTTCCACTTAGGAACAGTAATTATGCAAATATTCTCAGGTGACTCACCTTTGACTTATAGGATAAGGACAATATATCAGTTTTTACACTTATGTTAAACTATTTGATATTGTATATAAATAGAGTAAGTGAAGGTAATTCTAACACCTTTGGGTTCCCTATGGGGCACCTACAGGGTGATAGAATTGTCAGACATGCTGTTCTAAAGACTCAGATGATCAAAGTCTCCTGGCTCCTGCAATGACGATAATCTAACAGCATCATATAATTTTTTCAGATTATATATTACTAAGGGATCATCTAGTCATAAAATCAAAGGGTGTCAGAGTTCAAAAGGAACTCATAGGTCTACTCCAATCTGAACAAGAATGTTTTACACATATATATCTATATGTATATATACATATAGATATATATGTATATATACATGTATTTACACTCATACACGTATTATATACGTATGTGTGTATTTGTGTGTATGTATACATTGCATACATAAATATGTGTATATATATATATCTGTCTTTCTGTTTATCATCTATCTCTCTATCATCTATCCATCTATCATCTATCTACCTATCTCTCATCTATCTATCTATCTATCTATCTAGATATCTAACAAGTATTCATTGAGCTTTGACTTGAAGACATCTAGCGAAGAAGCTCAGGTCTTTCCAAATCTGTATACGATTTAATGTACAAAAAAGAGGAAGCTAATGC
>JAQQSK010007436.1:0-13976 GCA_028658325.1 Potorous gilbertii
ATTGAAATTATTGCCTGCTGCTATCATCTCAATGCCTAGAGTGCTCTCCCTCCTCAATAGCATCTCAGGGATAACCTTCCCTTAAAGACATAGCTCAGCTGTCAGGGGCAGCTAGGTGGTGCAGTGGATAGAGCACCAGGGCAGGAGTCAGGAGGACCTGAGTTCCAGTCTCACCTCAGACACTTGACATTCGCTAGCTGTGTGACCTTGGGCAAGTCACTTAACCCCAACTGCCTCATCCTGGGTCATCTCCAGTCATCCTGATGAGTATCTGGTCACTGGATTGAGATGGCTCTGGAGGAGAAGTGAGGCTAGTGATCCGCACAGCTCTCCCTCACTCAAAGTCAAGTGCAAGTCATGTCATTATTTCTCTGATGGTGTGGTTTTCTTCAGCAAAGAAGGACAAACACACAGCTCAGCTGTCATCTTCCTCACCTTCCCAATTATTAGGGTTTTCCTAACTTTACCCAAAGTGTTTTGCTATGTGTTTTGTAATTACTCATCATATATATTGGTTTCCCTCTCAAAAGAACCTAAAAGTCCTTCAGAATAGGAATGGTTTGATTTCTGTCTTTGTATCCACCGTGTCTGACATGTAGTAACTAAGCATTTAAATGTTTTCTGGTTTGAATTTTGAATTGTGTATATCTTATATTCCCATGTTAGAATGGAATTTTCTCAAAGGTAGTGATGGTTTTTTTTCCTGTTTTATCCCTCAACTTCCAGTAGTAGCATAGTGTCTTGCACATAGTAGGCATTTAGCAAATTGAGTTAAATTTATCTCCCTAGTTTATGACTGTTGAAATTCATCCTGGAATTTGACCATATTTCCATTTTATTAGATTCTTTCTGACTACTTCTGGCAATTTGAAGTGATCACTTATTCATTATACTTCTGCATGATCTGTAATTTTTTTTTAAGATTGTAGAAATGCACCGTGTGCCAAAATTGTATGTAATTAAATATGGAGGTTTGTAACATTTTTTTTTTATAAATAGAAGGCAGTATTTTTTGCAGTACAGTCCAAAGAATTCTGAGTTAGAATATCTTAAAACTGTCAACTCTGGGAGGCTGATTTGGCCCAGAAAAATCATATTAGAGCAAATGATAAAAGCAGGAAAAGGCTTTTCCAGGGCAGTTTGGCATTCACAAACAGAACTCCCATTGTAGGGATGGTGTGTCTGTAAAGCTCTCTTCACATGACTACAAAAAAAAAATATTTAGGACATAAAGATCTTGAGTGTAATCCTGGGTTACTGAAGGAGGTGAATATACTTGGTTGTTCAGAATTATAGGGAGGTTTTAAATAATTTTGATTGGTGATTTTCACATCTAGTGCATCTTTAAACTTTTCAGTCTAAGAATTTGGTGTGAAAGTTCCTGTTAAAACCCTGTTTAATATTCCCAGGCCACTGTGCTTTTTTCTCTTTCCCATAAATAGTTGCTAAGAGCATTCTATTTCTCTCGTAATTCCTTTCCTTCATATCACTCTTCCTTGGTAGCCTTTGTATATTTTAGTTCTTCAGAGGAACGTTCATTTAATCTCTTTGACTTCCATCTTCTCCCCATCCAGAGGTAAAACCCTCTGTGTAGACAGTCTTCAGGAATAATCAAGAAGTAATCCCTAATTAAAAATTCTTGACATACCTCTGTCTGACCACAGCTTCTTATTCCATTTCTCCTTCTAAATCAAGTCAGTTCAACCCCACACTTAGTCTGTGCCAGGCAGTGTGCTAAGTACCGAAGATACAAAGACAAGACAGAACACAGTCCCTGTTCTCAAGGAGCTCACTGTCTAATGTGAGGAGACAGCATGTAAAGAACTATGTACTAACAAGATATAGGCAGAATAAACTGGAGATAATCTTAGGAGGCATTAGCGTTAAACTGTTCTTTAATCTCATCCAGATCTCCAATCCTTTTCCCTTTCTGCTTTTTTCTTGGGTCATTAATCTCTGCCCTGACTTTACTTTCCTCAGGGTAGTCTTGACCTTTGGTTCAGTCCTCACTGTTTTCTGCTGTCTAAGATCTCGAACCCTTGTTCAGTGGTAAGCCTCATCCTTGGATTACCTAGACCTGCACCTGCTGCTCTTATGCACAGGCGTGCTGACTGGATACGTTGTAAATTCATGTTATCCAGCTTCACCTGGTCCCTCTGTGTTGGCAGTCTTTTCACTCTTCTATGGATTCCCTTATTTGCTGCCCACAAAGGTTTTTCCAGATCTTCTCCTCTTAAGCCTCCTATGTCTCCCTTCCCCTCCTAAGATGAAAATCACCCTCTTTATTGAGAAAACTGAGGCTGATTTAAGGTATCTCTTCCATTCTCTTCATCTTGACGTCGTCTTCTGTTTTTTTGCTCCCTTTCTCCCAGTCTCTTACAACGAGTAGGCTCTTGTTTCTGCCAAGGCCTAACTCTCTATATGTGCCTTGATTCTCCTTCCCCTTCCATCTTCTCCAGCAGATTTCAGCCTTGGTCATCTCTCCTCTCAAATCTTCACCTTCTCTCCATCAGCTGGTTCCTTCTTTACTGCCTTGAAACATGCCCATTTGGCATGTTTCCCCCATCCTTCAATCTTCACTGGACATTACCATCCCCTCAAGCTGTCATCTTTTATCTCCTTCCTTTTTCAGTCATACTGCTTGATGGAAAAAAGTGTCTAAATTTGCTGCTTTCCTCTCATTGCTCTGCCCTTTACAATCTGACTTCCGATCTCATCATTCAGTTAAAATGATTCTCTCCAGTTACCAAGGATCTCTCAAATTGTCAGATCTAATAGATCCTTCTTGACCTCTCTATCTGTCTGTCTTTCTCTCTCTCTCTCTACCATTTTTGTGACGTTTTCTGCCATTTCTTCTGTTTGTCTTTTGTCTCTTTTGTGGGCTCATCGCCTAGATCACACATTCTTACTCTATGTTTGTTCCCAAGACACGGTCTTAGGCCCCTTACCCCTTTTTCTCCATATTCTCACTTGGTAGCCCCTTTGGTTCCCGTTATCATCTCTTTGCATCTACTTATCTAACCATCAGCCTCTCCTTTGAATTTCAACCCCTTATCACCAAGTGTCTCAGATAATTTCAAACTGGATGTCATGGGATTATTTCAAACTGCACATGTGCAAAACAGAATTCATTATCTTTCCCTCCAAACTCACCTCTGTTCCAGAATTCCATTTCTTTTGAAAGGAAACTTTTGGAAAAACTGCTTGAATTCAGTAATAAAGAAGAAAAGGGAGGGTCCCATGCTGCATTCAGACCTTGGTTCTGAGGTTTTAGAAGTGACACTATTTGTCCTGTCTCCCAGGTTCATCACATTAGCATTGAGCATCAGTCATTCTTCCCTTACCCCACAGTTGCCAGATCTCGACATTTCCATGTCCGCATCATCTCTCCCACATTCTTCCCTCTTCCTTCTTTCACTGCCACCATTTTTAGGCCTTCTTCACTTCTAACCTAGATTACTGGAATAGTCTCTTTATTGCTCTCCTTCCCTCAGATCTTTCCTGATTCCCAGTAGTTCTCCACACTGTGGTCAGTGATTTCCTGAAGAACAGATTTGGCCACTCCACAGACTCCAGTGGTTCCCTATGAGGTAGCTCATTGTCACAGTGAATAGTGTTGGTTTTAAGGTCAGTGGTACTAGAGTTCATATCTGGCCTCAGACACTAACTCAGTAGCCTGAGTAAGTTACTTAGTATCTGTCTGCCTCAGTTTCTTCAATGGAACAATTACACCTACCTCCCCGTGTTGTGATGAAGGTTGAATGAGATAAAAATACATAAAATGTTTTGCAAACTTAAAGCACCATATAAATAAATACTAGCTACTACTGTTATTATTGCTTGTAGAATCAAATATGTTGTTGTTTGTGGCTCAACCGTTTTTCGTGTGTCTGACTCTCTTAGATTCCACTTGGGGTTTTCTTGGCAAAGATACTAGAGTGCTTTGCCATTTCTTTCTCTGACATTCTACAGATGAGGACCAGGGTCATGTAATGGTATGTGTCTGAGGCCAGATAGGAGTCTTCCTGACTCCAGGTCCAGCACTCTGTCCCCTGTGCCCTGAATCAAATGTAAGCTCTTCTTTTTGGCTGTTAAAGCCCTTTACAACTTGGCCTAAACCCATCTTTCCAGATTTATTGCACATGACACCTCCTCCTGCACCAAGCAATCCAGCCAAACTGACCTCCCTTTTATTTCTCATACATAACACTCCATCCCTCACCACCTTATCTTTGCACTGACTGTCACCTGTACTTGGAATGTACTGCCTCCTCACCTTCACCTGAGAGAAACCCTTTTTTCCTCTAAGACTTAATTCAGATACCACCTTCTACTTGAAGTCTTTTCTGATTTCCCTCCCCCCGACTGCTAATGCCTTCCCTCTCAAACTGTTTTTCTCCAACTACTTTGTATTTATTTTTCTTAATTGTGTGTGTGTGTGTGTGTGCACGTGCCACACACACACACACAATATGAAGATAATAAATATAAGGGGGTGTCTGTTAGTCATAGGTTAGTTAGTAAATATTGAGTGTGGACAGGTAACCCACGTTTTTGGGAATAGGATAATTGAAAGAGAAGAGATGGAAACATACATGTATAAGGTGTTTTAGGGTTGGTGAGTAGAGCTGTTTGCATGGAGAGTGTATGTATACGCATGCACATACACACACTTATCCCCTTGTCTGTTCATTAGAATATAACACCTTGCTAGTAGAAATTGGTTCATTCATTGTGTTTGTATCTTCAGGATTTGGCCAGCTTCCTGGTACAGAGTAGACATTTAATAAATGGTTATTGTTGATTGAATTGCTGTGGTCAAAAATGAGCTGGTGGCCAGTCTTTCTGGGGATGAGCCACTCCCAAGTTCAGCAGACAAGTCCTCAGACAAGAGGTGGACCCACAGTCACCTGGCTGGAGGATTTTTCAGCCTGGTAGACCGTGTCAGAGGTTATGCTTAGCTTCCACAGCCTTTGAATACCCAGCAAAGTCATTCTATTATGTTGAAAAATAGGGGAAGGACTTCAGTGAAAGTAACATTGCATCCCTTTGTGCCTATCACAACCAAGAGAGAATGTCTTTGATGTTAAATCAAAAATACTGAAAAATTCCACATTTGATTGACTTAGGTCTGATTTGTCCATTTCTCCAAACTATGACACACAATTTGGCAGAATAAAAGAAGCTTATTTTTAACTAATTTGTTCTTAAATGGGATTCTGTTTGTGAGAAGCAAGGTTAAGTGTCCCTAGCTCAGTCTCCTAGTACTTGCCAGTATAATGCTTCATTGGATGCAGCAGTTGTTTGCTAGTGGTGTGCTTAGTTAAAGTTATTGTCAGTCAGCTGATGGGTCTTTTTCGTTTGTTTTAGTATTATCATGGGCATTCCAGTGGCACAGTGGATAGAGCCTGGAGTCAGAAAGACTCATCTTCATGAGTTCAAATCTAGGCTCAGACACTTCCTAGCTGTATGATTCTGAGCAAGTTACTTCACCCTATTTGCCTCAGTTTCCTCATCTATAAAATGAGCTGGAGAAGGAAATGTCAAATCACTCGAGTATCTTTGCCAAGAAAATCCCAAAATGAGGTCACAAAGAGTTAGACACCAAACAACAGATGGAGAGCTAAACAGGCCCTCAGAGGTCATCTGGTCTATCTTTCCCATCATGCAGATGAGGAAACTGAAGATAGAGGAGGTTAAGTGACATTCCTAGAGTCACATTTTTTCCATTTTAAAAACTAGTTGGTTTTTTTTTACATTACAGTTATTTCCTCATACATTTTCCCCACCCTTACTGAGCCCTCATTTTTTAAATTTACTAATTTTTTGTATTTAACATTCACTTCCATAAGTTTTAAATTTTCTCTCCCTCCCTCCCCAAGATGGCATGCAATCTGATATGGACTCTACACATACATTCCTATTAAACACATTTCCACATTAGTCATGTCACATAGAAGAATTTTAACAAATTGGAGAAACCAGGAGAAAGAAAACAAAACAAAAAAAGAAAATAGTCTACTTTGCTTTGTATTCTGATTCTATAGGTCTTTCTCTGGATGTGGATGGCATTTTCTATCATGAGTCCTTTGAAATTGTTTTAGCCATTTCATTGCTGAGAAGGGCTAAGCCTGTCAAAATCATACTAGGTGAGCCCTCATTTGTGACAAAGGAAAACAGCTAAACAAAAATGACAAAACAACCAAATTCCCCAGGACCTCTGCTCTCCTCCTTGGCGAGGTGTAGAGACGTCATTCCCAATTCCTCATTCTCTCTGACCCCCTTCAGTATACAGTTAGTTGTCAAAGCCTGTTTTCCACTCTAACCCTTCTGACTCCAGGCCACTGAGCTCCAAGTAACCAGTCTCCCAAGTGAATATCATACTTACTTGTTATTCAACACTATGATTAGGGTGTATCTTCAAGCCTGGGTTTTTATAATTAGTGACATCATCTGGAATTTCAGGAATGACTACATTACATACACCCTTCCTCCATTGGTCTCTTGGGCTAATTCATTCATTCAGCAAATATTTGAGTGTCTTCTGTAGCTGAGGCCTCTTTACCTCATGTTTTGGATTTTGGGAGGAGGGGAATAGAAAATCTATGAAATGATTCTCTCCCCTGAAGATTACAATCTAATAGTGGTGGTAGGACTTGTACACAGATAGGTATTTTATAAATGGTGGAGAAATGTTAAGAATTTAGATTAAAAAAAGATTGTGTAAAGGGGAGCTATTATATGAGTTGAGGATTTTGACCCTTAGAAGTCAATGACATTTTTTCTGCCTGCCCCCCTTACTTGGCAGACTCACTCTACTCATCCCTACTTACCAGGCTTTCTGACTTTCTTCAAGTTCCAGCTGAGTTCTCACCTTCTACAAGAAGCTTTTCATATTTTCCCCATCATGTTAGTGCCTTCCCTCTGTTGATTTTTCTCCAATATTTTGCTCATAGCAACCTGTAAATAACAGGCCATCCAGTCATGGTACTGGGTGGGGCTTTGTGTTGTAATCTGTTAGAAAAGGTGTAGATCATTGAATTAAGTATCTGATTGCCCGCCATGACATTCACATATCACAACCTGTTTAGCCTCTCTTTACTCAATGTGTTTCTATTTCTTTGCTACCACAAAAATTTGGTATCAATGAGGCCTTTTTGTTATTGTCCTTTTTTGGGGTTCATGAGTAGCAGTGAGATCTCTGGGTCACAGGTTGTCGCCATTGTAGTCACTTTCTTAACATAATTCCAGATTACTTTCCAGAAGGGTTGGAACAAGTCACAGTGCCATAAGTAGTTCATTCATTTCTGCAACACAGTAGACATTTTGATGTTACCCACAGTAAGTGGTGGGTTTAGGGCTCCTCAGAGCAACATTTATGCAGCAAAAACATAGAAAAGGAGAGCTCTTCTATGAATAGAAATATGGTAAGTGCAAATAATAACACCAGGAAGAAACAAGAAATTAATCCTTTACTTCCTATACTTTTCAACCTGTGATTTTGAAGATAGGATAACACACAGTCCATATTTATTTGCTTAATTTATTTTGGTTGAAAAATACTTCCTTATACCAGTGAAAATCATGGATTTGGTCCAAAATGTCATGACCATCCATTCAACAGGTTAACTATGCCTCCAACCTAACTACCCTCATCTCCCAGCTTTGTAAACCTCATCCCACCGTCCCTGCATACTTAATTTTTAAATTTAATTTTTAAGTTGTTTTAATTTTTTTAATTTTTAAGTTAATTAAAAAATTATTTATTTCATGAAGTATTTCCCAATGACAAGTTTAAATAATTTAGCAATCATTTTTTAAACTTTTGAGTTCCACGTTCTCTCCCTCCCTCTGATCCTTCCCCCATCCTTGAGAAAAGCAAACACTTTGATTTTGATTGTATATGTGAGGTCATGCAAGACACATTTCCATATTAGCCATGTTACAAAAGAAAACACAAACAAAAATAAAATAATGAAAATAAAGAAAGTAAAAAAAAGTATGCTTCAGTTTGCATTTAGAATTTATCAGTTCTCTCTCTCTGGCATTTTTTCACCATGAATCCTTTGGATTTGGGTCATTATGTTAATGAGAGTATCTAAATCTTTTATAGTTGATCGTCTTTTACACTATTGTTGTTACTGTATACAGTGTTCTCCTGGTTCTGCTCACTTTACTCAGCATCAGTTCATATAAGTCCAGGTTTATCTGAAGTCCACCTGCTCTTTATTTCTCATAACCCAGCAGTATTCCATCACGCTCATATACCACAACTTGCTCAGCCATTCTTCAGTTGATGGGCAGCCCTTTAACTTCCAATTCTTGGCCACCACAAAAAAGAGCTGCTATAAATATTTTTGTACAAATAGGTCCTTTTCCCTTTTTTTTGGATGTCTTTGGGATACAGACCTAGTAGTGGTTTTGCTTTAGTTTTATAGCCCTTTGGGCATAGTTCCAAGTAGTTCTCCGAATTGTTGGACCAGTTCAAAACACTACCAGCGGTGCTTTAGTGTCCCAGTTTTTCCACATCTCCTCCAGCATTTGTCATTTTCCTTTTCTGTTATATTAGTCAGTCTGATAGGTGTGAAATGTTTTAGCGTGTTGTTTAGAGTTGTTTCAATTTGCATTTCTCTAATCAATAGTGATTTAGAGCATTTTTTTATGTGACTATTGAGAGTTTTGATTTCCTTCTCTTGAAAACTGCCTTTGACCATTTATCAACTGGAGAATGGCTCTTTATTTTATAAATTTGGTTCAGTTCCTATATATTTGAAAAATGAGGTCTTTATCAGAGAAACTTAGTGTAAAAGTTTTATCCAGTTTTCTGTTTTCCTTCCAATTTTGGCTGTGTAAGTTTGTGCAAAAGCATTTTAATTCCATGTAATCAAAATTACCTTGTAATCTCCTCTATCTGGTTTGGTCATAGATTCTTCCATAGAGCTGACAGAACTTGATTTTCCTGCCATGTTTATTTTTAGCCACTCTTTTAATCAAGTGTTGAGGTACTTGATTGGAGACCTCCCTGAAGATTGACCTTGGTACCACTCTTTGGTTCAGTTAATTGTAAATTCACCTTGTTGTTCAGTCATTTCAATCTGGTTCAACTCTTCATGACCCCATTTGGGGTTTTCTTGGCAAAGACACTGGAATGGTTTACCATTCCCTTCTCCAGATCACTTTATTACTGAGGAAACTGAGGCAAATGGGGTGAAGTGACTTGCTCAGGGTCTCACAGCAAATGAGGCAGATTTAAATTCAGGGTTTTCTGATTCCAGCCCTGGCACTGCACTACTACATATACTATGTCCCCTGCCCTACATAGCTACCCAGATATATTTTAGTATGTAATATTCCCCTAATTGACCAGACTATTAATCTTGTTTTAAAAAAAGAAAATGTAAAAGTGATGAAACTAGCATGATCTGTTCTTGATGAATCCTTCTGGCTGGTAGTGCTAATCACCTCTTTTAAGTGCTCATAAGGTATTTTTGTATTTTATTAGTGGATTTTGACAGGAATTGAAGCTAAGTTCACTAGTCTTCAATTTAAATAAGCTTTTAAAAATAATTTAAATTAAAACATTTTAAATAATTAAAACGAAACTTATTGTTTAAATAAAGAATTTAAATAAATTCAAAAATTAAATTTAAATTAAACAAAAATTTAAATAAACAATTAAAAAGTCTTTCATTTAAACTAATTAAAGTCTTCCCTCTTTTTGAAAATAAGGGCATTTACTTGTCTCTGGTCCTGTGTCTCTTCTCCTTTTCTCCATGATTTTTCAAAGCTCAGTAACAGCTGAATCTCCAGATATTTATTAAGCTCTTATTATGTTCCAGGCACTTTGATAAGAGCTGCAGACGTAAAACAGGCCTGCCCTGAAGGAGCTCACATTCTGATAGAGAAATAACAAATATATAAATAACTAGGTACGTACTTACAAAGTATCTATCTATCTGTCTGTCTAGAGAGGGAGGGAAGGAAAGAGAAAGATCATTTCAGAGAGGAAACTGATAGCAGCTGAGCAGTCACAATTTTAATGTCATCAAAGTGTGGTTTGGGGACCCTGGGGGGCAGGGGATCCTTTGAAATCAAAACTATTTCATAATAATATTAAGATGTTTTTATATCTAATATGATAAATATTGGTAGTTATAACCCACATTCAAAAAAAAAGTGTCCAGTATGCTGAATTCACTGAAGGCAGCTACTTGCTTTTAATGGTTTTCAGTTTTCTGTTAATTATTCTGGGTTATTTCTTCCCAGTCTAAAGATTGTTTTATCTGGTAGAGATAATAGAGTTGGAGTAGAGTCTGGAGTGTTGTGGGGCTCATGTGACAGTGGATAACAGGACTTTGCAAACCTTAAAGCCTTTTATAAATGTTGGTTATTGTTATTAACCTATAGCAACCAGGCCTCTAGTCTGGTTGATAACTTCGTTGTTTGAGACTTTTACTTGCATTCCTGCCTGGCACAGAGTAGGCACTTCATGTTTGTTGATTGACTCAAACTGTAGAACAATTCAGGGGTGTGTTGTGCTAAGGCACAGAGATATGGGAGATGGTAGTTTGGATGGATAGTAGAAAGGAAAACATGAAGGAGAGCAGTCTTAACAAGGCAGGAAATCTAAGTTGGAGCCAGATTGTGAAGGACTTTACCTTTAGATACCAAACAGATGGGAGGAAAATAATGTTTCTATTTTGGACATTTCACATTTGAAAAGAAAGCAGTGGTGCTAAAGCCAAGGGAGGATGGGAAAGCCCAAGAAAAGACCATTGGATTTGACAGTATAAGAATCATTGATAACTTTGGAGAGATGTGTTGTAGTGAATGTGGTGGGGTCTGAAACCAGATTGGAGGGTTTTGAGAGGTAAGATGTTGGTAAAGAAGGGCACAGTGAAAAGCAGAGGGCCCTTTCAGCCTTAAATAGGAAAGAGAGAGATTGGGACCATAGATTGGAGGCTGAAAGGCTAAAAAACAAAAAGGTATTTGGATTTTTTTTCTTTTTTCTTTATAAAGCATATAGAGACCAGAATAGTTTTGTAGGCAGAAGAAAAGGAGTCAATAGAAAGGGCAAAGAATAAAGATGAGAATGAGCATGGGAACAATGGATGGGGCCTGATCTTGGAAGAGACAGGGATGGAGTCACGGTGTTGATCTTGGTGAGAAGGACCACCTCCGATCCTGGAGAAAAGGAGAAGATGGTTCAGTCTGTATCTCCAGCTACGTGATCTTGGGCAAGTCATTTAACCTCTGTTTGCCTCAATTTCCTCATCTATAAAATGAGGATAACCATAGCACCTACGTCCCAGAGTCGTAATTATCAAATGCCATAGTAATTTTAAAGTGCTCTATTGGCCCGACATATAGTAACAGCTGTATAAATCTTAATTGTTATCTCAAGTCCTCTCCTCTCCAGATCAGTTCAGTCCCTTCATTTCCAGGAATGTCCCAGATGACCCAAAAATGATTATATTTATGTCTACTCTGAGTGTTCAGATGGCGTGGCATCATAGTGGGTTTACAACATTAATGAGATAGGCCCATGCTTTTTAAGCTTAACTTGATTGAAGTGGTGATTTTTTTTTTTTGAGAATTAAAAGAAGTTTATCACAAATGCATCCCTGAACATCTGTAGTGGCTTCAAGGTGGGGCCAACTTGCATGAGCAATTTTAAGACAGTTCAGATAGGTTCACCTCAGCAGAAGAAATGTTCAGCCCTTGCATCTCAGCTTTTCCCCAAAGTGGTGATTTGTTTAAATGATCAGATTTGATGAATGTGTGTCCCTCTAGAAGATGTACTGTAACCAAGTAAAATGTTTCTGTTGTGTGAAATCTGGCATCTTGCACCTTTAAGTCTTTAAAGAAGTTATGACTAGAATAAACCATCTGTAAGAGGAAAGGGACACACCCTTAAGTCTTCAGTTCTGAGAAGCTTGAGTTGACTTGGGGAAAGACTGCACTACATAGGCTGCTAACTCTTATCTAGCATTTGTGATAGTGATGACTCATAGGGTCTTGATGTGACCTGAGATCTTAAAACAGAATAATTTAAAGTTCAAAAGAGAAATCGGGTTTTTTAGTTTCCTTTTTTTTTTTTAAAGGACTATTTGTTTTCTTTCTGGAGGGTTATGCCATTTTCAGGGGGAGTTTCCAAATTAGCCCCAAAGACAGCTGTTCAGGGTGGTCCCCTGAATTAACTAGAGTTTTCATGGGTGGATACCTAGCTAACAGAAACTTAGAAACAGCTGCTGAGTTGAGAGTACTTGGTTTTTCTCTATTCAAAACAGCTGAATGTTTATATAGTGAATTTTTTTTAAATACCTAAAATAAAGTGCATGTACTCTTGGGACGTAACAAGTTAATCAGAAGTTGACTTTCTGAAATTCTTGTGGTGGACAGTTGATCTTACTTAAAGTTTGTAGGACACCAGCGCATACAACTTTGTAGGACACTCTGCTTTGGGGAGTATGGGAGGAGGGGAGGAGTGAACATGCATTTGTTAAACACCTGCTAAGTGCATGCTACTGTGTTAAGTGCTGTACAAATATTATTTTGACTTCCACAACAACCCTAGGAGATAGTATTATGTCCACCTTAAGGTTGAGGAAACTGAAGGGTCATCACAGCTAGTAAGTGTATGAGGCAGATTCTGAACTAAGAAGGAAGGTCTCCAGGCCCAGAGCTCTATCTACTAAGCACCTTAGTTCCATGTTTCTTAAATTACATCAAACAATCTTTGTTAAAACAAAGAGGCCAGTGATCAGTTCAGTAAACTGGGAATCAAGTCACACCTCTGTCCATGCACTCACTGTGCCATGCAGTGGGGCGGGAGGGAGACATGGGATAAGGGAGGAGAAGGAATAGTTTCTATCCCCAAGGATCTTAATATTTTACTTGATTATTGATGGCAATCTAGTTACTAGAGATTGGGTTTTCATAAATGCATAGAAAGAAATTATAGAAATAATATGGAAAGAAAAAAATCCTTGCTGCAAATTTATCTGATAAAAATCTTAATGGGTAGAGATGGGATTTGTGATTTTATCCCAGATCAGGAACCCCACTCTATCAATGCAGATTCCTTGTTTTAGGGAGTTCCTTGGAGACCTGAGAATTTAAGGGATTTGAGGGAGGGTAACCCAGCTAATATTTGTCCAAGAGATTTGAGCCCTGGTTTTCCTGGTCCTGGATGTTTATCCTCTTTGCCAAATTGCCTCTCAAAAATCTGATACCTGAGATATATAAGAGAGTGTTTAAAATATATGAAAACAAGCATTTCTCTAACATTATCAAAGGATACAACAGGCAGTTCTCAAAGGGAAAAAATTCATTCTGCATAAATAGCTATATTTTAAAAAATGCTCCAAGTCTCTAATGATTAGAGACTTGGAGCATTTTTTAAAAGGTAAAACCACTCTGAAGTTTGTTATGCCTCATACCTTGCAAAACTGGCAGAGATGACATAAAGGGAAAATTACAGTTATTGCATGGGCTGTGGGAAAACAGACAAGCACATCATTGCTCTTTTGGTACAGCCTTGAACTGGTCCAACCATTATGGAAAAAAAGTTTGAAATGGTGCCCCCAGAATTACACTCTGACCTGGTGATGCCACTGCTCGTCCTCCATGCCCAAGAGATTGGAATGTCCAAGAATGTTCATAGTAGCTTTTTTTTTTAATGGCAAAGAATTAGAAAAGAAGAGCGTATCCAGTCAGCTGGGAAATGGCTGAATATATCATCTGTGAATGTAAAGGAATGTTTCTGCACTGGGAGACATGACAAAAGGGATAGTTTTAGAGAAAGTTGGAAAGACTTGAACATACTCATCCAGATTAAAGTGAATACAATGTGGCGAAGAATTTACAACAACATTGTGGAAGAAAACAACATTGAAGGACTATAAGACTGTGTTCAATGCAGTGATCAACCATGATTCCAGAAAACCTATGATAAAGCAAGTCGCTCATATCAT
>JAQQSK010007437.1:0-13976 GCA_028658325.1 Potorous gilbertii
GCCTCAGGGCTTTTGGCGGCAGGCCTGACTACTCTTCAATGGGAGCTTATCTGCTGGTGTTCAGGTGGAGGCAGGGCCGCCTCTCAGGCTCAGTTCCCTCAGTGGGTTTATGCAGAGACCTTTTGTAATGGAGGTGCTGTGGAGCTCCTGCCTGCTCTGGGGGCCTCTGGCCGAGCTTCCTCTGCCACAGCGGCTGCCTCCCTAGGGGGTCCGAGTCCCGGAGATACCCCTCTCCCCTCTCAGCCCGTCTTTCTCACTGACCTGTGCGTCTGTGGGTGGAGGGACCTTCGTAGCCGCTGGAGATTCCGGTCCCTGAAGCCTGATTGGATCTGCACGCTCCTCTCAGTGCTGCGTGCCGGGGCAGTACAGGGAAGGGCTCCACTCCCATCTGGGGCAGGATGGACCCCTGGGGTCGGTTTTTCAGGTCTCTCTGCAACGGAAATATCCTTCACTCTGTTTCTGCGTGGCTTCCACTGTTCCAAAATTTCTCAGGAGTTCTTTTTAGAGGAAATCCATGGGCTGTGGGTTCGGAGCTAGCAAATGTGAGTCTTTCTATTCTGCCATCTTGGATCCGCCCTATTTAAATGTTTTCTAACAAAAAACACACACAATAAAAGTCATTAAAAGGTTGATTACCTTTACAATTAATAAATAGTTTTCACTTTTGAAATTATTAAGTACACAGTAGTTAGATTTTTACAAAATAATGTACTTTTTTAAGTATATTTAATTTAGGTTTCTTGAATGAAGACTTATTTGATTACAGCTAAATATTAATGCAGCCTTCCAACATGAAAAGGTTCTCCATCCCTGATATGGGATCATTTTCTTTTTTTCCTGATTACTTTGGGAAACAGGCCTATTGGTGCTATTACAGGATCACTGTATTATAACACTTTGGGCATAATTCCAGTTTACTCTCCGCAATGGATGAATTAGTTCATAACTCCACCAATAGAGTATTAATGTCCCAATTTTTCCACATCCCCTCCAATATTTGTCATTTTCTTCTTCCATCATTTTAGCCAATCTGAAAGGTGTGTGATATCTCAAAGTTGTTATAATTTGTATTTATCTAATCAATAATTGTTTAAAACATTTTTTTCATATTGACTATATATAGCTTTGATTTCTTCATCCAAAAGCCACCTGTGCACATCTTTTGATCATCTATCAACTAGGATATGACTCATGTCCTTATGCCTGAGAGTGGCCTGGGCTAGTGCCACTTGGAAAATAGCCCCCTTTGTTCTGCTCATCACTTAGCTTGAGGAACTCATAGCCAAAGTTGATGCCTGCTGGCTATACTGGATTCTCCACTTTAGCCTCTTACTAGGTATTCTGTGGCCCTTCTACCTCAGTTCTGAACTGAAGGGAATGGGGACACATTGTGGGAAAATACAGAAAGGAGAGGGAGAGGTCTCAAATTCTGAACAGGTTTCCAGTCAGGGTCAGCTGTCCAAACTAGACCAAATTGTCTAAAATGATACATGCCTGAGTCTCTTAAGCAGATGACTTGGGAATATCCTCTTCCCATGAGGGGAAAGAACTTCTTGGTAAGCATCTGGAGCAGCTCTGACCACCAGGCTCAGTCTCTTAGTGCCACCCTCAAGAGTTTGTGGGGGTGGGGGAGAAGCTAAAAATCACCTCTCTTCCCCATGAAGAATTTAGTTTGCCAACTGCATTCCATTATAGGTCAGAGCACACACAAGGACATATGGATCTTAGAAACAATATCTAATAGTAAGATCTTCCATCATCCACACACTCACCTGGGTCTTTCCTTCCAGGTACAATCACACAGGGCCAGGGGAACACTTTTTGATGAGGAGACCTCACGAAGGTCCTCTAGAATACCAGCCCCAGGTCCATTAGATTGTGATTGTGGGTTGGGTTCCTGAAGTATTCTATTCTCTGGATTTGGGGGCAGTACAATCTCTGTCCGGTTCAGATCCTCAGGAATTATAGAGATGTAACATCATCAAAAGGGGTGATGTTGGGCTCATGACAGCCACTGGATGACCCTGTAAGGCTAGGGAGAGGAGTGGAGAAGGGGACAGTATTTGGGGAACTTAAGTTCAGATTGGGATCAAGGGTGGCACACTCAGAGTTCCCAAAGCTGGCTGGGCTGGTTTAAAAGATAAGGGATATTGGGAGATTCACATAAGATCAGGAGTTTATGGGAAAGAGATACTGACTCAGGACAGGGTCTTGACTACACAAAGGCCTCATTCCCTTCTCAGAGTCAAGGTCAAGGTAGTGGTACCAAAACCATCCTATCTTCCATGGTCCTGAATTTAAAGGAAAGTGTGTGTGTGTTTGTGTGTGTGTGTGTGTCTGCAGGAATGAGTACCTGTTTTTCTACAAGACAGTTGCCTTTATTTTGTGCTCTCTTCCCTAAACTCCTAGTCATTGGGATCATGGCTTAGGAATTATGTAGTTGGATAGTCTGTAATCCCACTCTATCTCTATCCTTTGCCCTATCAACCCTGGGTAACCTCTTAGGGATTTGGGATAATTCAAAAGGATCCTGAGCCAGAAGATATAAAGTCAGATTCTGGGAGCTATCTTATCCTTTCTATGAATTATCATTTGATTTTCTGTCTGTTTGAAGAAGCTTCTGGTTTAAGAAATTTCTCTCAATTCCTCCTTCTTTAGTCTATCTTCTAGGACCACTGGCCATTCTGTTTCTTTTAATTTTATTATTTTCTATTTACATTGTTGTTTATAATTATTTTTATAAAGGAAGTATTTTTTGTTGCTTACTCATACATGTTTTCCTGAAAATCCACATACTTTGGGTAACCTAAGGAAGAAAAGTTTGTCTCCCTCCCCAACAAAATGAATGAAGCCCTGAGTAACTGAGTAAGATAGTAGGACAGCCTCTAGCTGTCTGCCTGCTTGCCTTTCTCTTCTTGTAGTGCATCTATATCACATCTGGGCTCTTATTTTCTGATTTCTGACCTGAGAAAGGGTCTTATTCTGTCTCTTGGATACAGGATTATCTGTTCCCTGCCACTAACAAAGATGACTTGGCTGGCATCCTGCATATGACTTCTTATCCACCTGCTGCTCTCTTAGTGGCTTAAAACAGTGATGATGTCACCTTCAGCTTCCCTTTGCCAAGCCAAAAGGGACCCAGGAATGGAAACTCTAAAGTGAGACACTCCAGAGTTTCTTTAAAACATATATTTGCAGTTCCTCATTCTCTCCCCTCCCCTCCACCCACTGAAAGGGCAAGAAATATAACACACATTATAGCTACTAAATCATACAAAACATTTCTGTATAAACCATATTAATGACAAAAGCAATGAAAAGAAAATAAAAATCTGAGTTCATCAGTTCTCTCTTTGGAAGTAGAGAACAATTTTTTTAAGTCATAAGTCCTTTAGGATTGTTGTGGCCTACTGTATTGATCAGATTAACTAAGCCTTAAACAATTAATCATTGTTACAATATTGCTGTTACTGTGTACATTGTTCTCCTGGTTCTGCTCACTTCTCTTTGTATCAATTCATCCAGTTGTCCCTCATATTTTGAACTCATCACATTCATTGTTCCTTACAGCACAATAGTATTCCACCATATTCATATACCATAACTTGTTCAGTCATTCCTCATTTGATGACTCTGGACAGAGGGTTAGAGTTAGGGTGCTTGGTAAGCACCCCCTCCATTTGTAAGACAAATAGAGCTGTTATAAATATTTTTATACATATCTTCCTGACTGTCTTAAACCAAGTCACTTGGGAATGTCCTCCCCCTCAATGGAGAGCGTTTCTTGGTAAGATTGCAGACAGGATACCACACTGGCCCCTGAGGCAGAACTGGCACTAGAGACCAGTTTGCTGAAGATTCAAAAAGGAAATTTTTATCTTTCATCCTGTAGAAGGATATTAGGGAGCAAGGAACCCTAATAAGCCCTCTCCACCCACCTGTGTTAGTTTTGGTTAGTTGGTTTTTTGGGAGGTACATTACATCCTTAAAAGTTGTCTCCTCTCATCTAAAGAATTCCTCACATTCCTTTTCTGACAGCTCCTCCCTCCTACTGTGCATGCAGCCCCCACAGCCCTCCTCCCCTTCCTCCTCTCCACCACCCTGGGCCCAGGGAAGCCAAAGACTAGAATTGGTCTTCTCAGTCCCTCCCTCCTTCCAGTGAGGGGGAACTCACCACCTCTTTATGGGGTGGCCCAGGGTACAGGAACTCAGATCCAGAGGTGGAAACTGAGGCCACTCATAAATGGAAAGGGAACTGCCCATGGGCCCAGCTGGGAAGGGGCCTGAGGTCCCATCACTCCCAATTCAATTCTTCTACCACCCAAGGCACTGCCTCTGGTCAAGGGAGGCACAGTCAGAAGGGGCCCCAAAGATCATGCCCAACTCCCTCCTTTGACAAAGCAGGAAACTGAGGCTGAGAAAGGTTTGGCATGGTGGGTGGGGCTTTCTTCCTAGGACCCCAGAGCTCGCAGGAGTCAGGAGCTAGATGGAACTCGGGCTTTCTCCACCTCCAAGCCCAGCCCTCTGTCCCCACCAGCAGCTGTATCTCCACTGCCTAGAGAGCCCACTGCTGCCCTGGTCAGAGTCACCAACAACCCCCCAGGGTCACTCTCACAGCCTCCTCACAAGAGGCAACGCTGTGGGAAGAGCCAGAGTTGGGCTGGGGGCAATTGAGGCCATATCTTGACTCTCAAAGTATCTGCCCACGGGGCTTGGGAAAGGACTTCAAGGGAGAAGTCCAGCACCAGCCATTGGGTCCATGATGAGACTAATGGGTCAGTGCCACGGCGGTACACAACTGACCACCAACCTGAGAGGAAGAAAAGGGGTAGGAACGGGGCAGCCAGCTAGGATGGGGAGTCACTTCTGAGCTTCTCGGCAGGGAGTCCTCTCCAGTCCTCCTGCTGCCAAGTAAAAGGAGCCCCTGCTGTGTTCTCCCAAGTCCTGCCCCCCCACCCCCGCCACTTGCAGGCTTTGAGGTCGAAAGGGAACCTGTCTCAGATGAAAAGGTAGGCTAAAGGACAGGTTCTGAGATTTAAAGGATCCCCCTGGCCCTCAGCAGTGAGAAGACCAATGGGCAGAGTGTGGATTCAGGGATTCAAGCTCTGAGTCTCCTGAGGAAGCGAAAGATCAGGGAGCACCAGAGATGTGAATCATTGGGGGCCCCACCCTGGATGACGAAGCTTATATAGGTCCTTTGATGGTTACTCCTGGCTCTGTCCCCTGCCCGAGGACTGAGGCTCTGGCAGGTCACTCACTGATGGACTCAGACCAGCTTCCTCCCGCCTCAGCCATTCCAACATCCCAGAGGCCCCAGGTGACCTGACTTTCCCAGTATGTCTTTGGTAAGGCTGGTGTAGCATGGGGACACAGTCAGCAGGAATCGCAGCAGAAGTTCCCTTGATTGCCTGGGCCTGGTTTTCCTTATTCCCTCTTGGCTTTTCTTACCCCCAAATAAAAGGGAATAAACAAAACCATAGAGCAGGCTCCCCCTTCCTCCTTCTGGGGCATAGGGCTAAAAGGTCAGGACCAGGCACCTGGAGAACTGGGAAAGGGCCCAGACAGTTACAAAGCTTCTCAACCATGGAGGGGGCAGGATCCCCAAGAATGAGAGGAAGCACCTGAGCAGCACTCCCTGCCCAGTCACCCAAAGGCACTAGAGCAGGATGTCAGTACAAGTTTAGGTGACCGAGGGCCAAGGCACTGAGAGCGAATGGAGTGGATGCCTAGACAGGGTCCTCGCTGGGGAACCTTTCTGAGGTTTGCCATCTGCTTTTACCCTCAGGAGAAATTATTAAAAGTCTATTTTTAAGAGTTAAAGTGGTTTGTTAAGAATTGACATAACTAATTCCATTTTGTTCTGTATTTGACATTTTGCTATGCTTAGCATCAACTGCAGCAATTTAGCACAGTTGATTTCCTTCAGTGTCTTCTTTCCCCCACTTATTTCAACAAAAGACTTAATTGTTATAAAGGACTTGAACAGCCCAAGGACATCTGCTTCTCTTCTTTGTCTTGTCTTCCAAGTGATACTCACTTCCCTTTGATCCAGTGTGAAGAGTTGTTGTGTTCACAAGGATATATTCTTCTCTGTTGGAACTAGTGATCTATATCCAGCTGCTCTGTAACAGTCTTTTTTTTCCTCTGTCTCACATAATGAATGATACATGTGTATGTCTCTCTCTCACACACATATGTATATTTCTAGCTAAATTGCAAAGAGACACACATTTCCGTGAACTCTGGTGGAGTGTGTCTCATTGTGAGTGAATGAAAACTGCAGTATCCATTTCTGTCCTATTGACGGTGACTTTTCAATGAACCCAAGGAGAGTTTGTGCAACAATACTGTGTGGCTTCCTTTGGTTGTGTCCTGCAGGAGACAGGGCCTAACTGTGTGTGCTAGGAGAACAGAGCGCCAAACTCAGGAGTCTACCAGGTTGTGTTGGACTGTAGAAAGTTAGAAGGAAGCAGGAATCTGGCATAAGCTGAGTGTAGAAGGAAATGTTTAGAGTCAGACTTGGGCTCCATGTTCCTCCTCCTCTGTGCAGTGGGTCAAATGATTGGTTCAGAGCAGGGGTTTATAAATTTTCAGGCTCCACACCCCTTGGTTTTCTATAAACATTCCCATGCCTCTTATTCAGTATGAAATGCAAGAAATTCTACTGCACAAAGAGGTCACTTGCCTTGTCCAAGGATACACCAACCCATTTGAAATTTTATGGATGGGATGATCTCATTATTTGCTAAATATTCTGTGTATTCCATTGACAAGTACCTCCTTCTCTCCAAGGACCTCCTCCACTTTAAATCTATGAACTTCTAATTCTCCTTCCCCACTCTCACTTTCTGGGCTCTCTGGAGGTCACCATGTCATTCATTGCGTGTGTGTTTGTCCTTTGTGGCCGAAAAAGACCATGACATCAGAGAAATAATGATATGACTTGTACTTGACTTTGTTTTGAGTGAGGAAGGGCTGTGCAGGTCACCAGCCTCACTTCTTCTCCAGAGCCATCTGAATCCAGTGACCAGATATTCATCAGGATTAGTGGAGATGACCCAAAATGAGGCAATTGGCATTGTGACTTGCCCAACATCACACAGCTAGTGAGTGTCAAGTGTCTCAGGTGAGATTTGAACTCAGGTCCTCCTGACTCCTGCACTGGTTCTCTATCCACTGCACCACTTAGCTGCCCTTAGCCTCACTCATTAAGCCAGGGTTCAGCTGCCAAGGTAACTGGGACCAGCCCTGCTATCCCCCTATAACACTCTGCCCGCAGCCTCCCAGTCTGTCCTGACCATCCTCTGAGCCTTGATCCTGCAGGGAACACTGCAAGGATCTGATCTCATGGAAAGGAGAGTCTTCCCTCCAGCACTCCCACCTCCACCTCTCCAGCGAAATTCCTGACAATGGTTTCCCATATACATGGATCCTCATCTACACCTGGACAATAGGTAAGCCTATTGACCTCTTCCCCCACTTTATGAAGGGACAGACAACTGCCATGTAATGGACAGAACATGGGGTTGGGGTCACACGGCCTGGTTTGGGATCCTGGCTCTGACTTTCTAAAGTTCTACTAACCTGGGTCACCATGACAGCTCACTGGACCTCTCTGGGCTTCCAGACCCATCTCTGACATCTCATGGCCTTCGGGTGAATTTCTGGGGACAGGCTACCCTGATACCCAGAGATACCCCTTGTAGCCCTCTATGGTGCAGAGAGGGGAGGGAGAACTGAACAGCTTTAAGGACTCTAACTGGGAGCAGGAAAGGGGATCAGGTTGAAATCCCCGCTCTCCCTCCATGAGGCAGCTCACTCTCTTGAGTTCTCCAGCACTGGCTAGATGCCCACAAGTCCTGAACGGTGTCCCGGGGATTCGTGCTCAGATCTGGGCCGGAATGAGGCCTCTGCAGTCCCTGCGAACTCTGGGGGTCTGTGATTGGAGGATTCCATGACTCTAGGACTGCAGCCTGGCAGCTAAAGCTCCTCATTGCCCTCCCAGCCCCTCCCCCTCCCCAAAGGGCCCACCAGCCTGGGCTACCACTCACAGGGATTAACTTGCCCAGCCCCTCCTCCTCTGCACATCTCATGTCTGTCCCCAAGGCTGCTCCTGCTGCTTCTCTCGATCAGCCCGGGCAATTTTCTCTTCCCAGAGACTCTCACTTGGACTTTATGCTCCCTGCCCAGTCCTGGTTCAAACAGGACAAGCTGTGTGAGCAGGTTTGCTAAGTAGACTTTTTCACACAATCCTCCCTTAGTACAAACTTTACTTGTCTAAGCCAGCATGGAAATACTGATAGCTCGTGCCCCAGACAGACTGGGGGACCCTGCAAGCAAGCTAGATTGGGACTGGGATATTTTTTGTCACATTGACGACTTGAGGAACACTAGAAACCTTCTCTTCCCAATAAAAAGTGATGTAGTCCTCATCCATCTGGGTTTGGGGAGTCAGAGGGGTGTGTGGGAGGGTGAACTTACACTAATAGAGGATGAAAGGATCATAAATTTTGCTGCTGGAAGGTACCTTAGAAACCAGTGAGTCCAATCTCCATCTCACTTTGCAGATAAAGAATCTGAGGCACAGAGAGGTTAATTGACTTCCCTAAGGTCACACAGCTAACACCTGTGTTTGGCAGAAGTCAGGTTTTCTTGAATTCAAATTCAGCTCTGAATCCACTATATCAGGCTCCTATTAGAACATTTCTCCCCCTGGAAGAAGTATGCACAATTATGCATTCCCAAAGAACAGAGATAGGGAAGTTTCTCAGGGCCCAGAGAATAGAGGTGACTGGAGGAAGAGATGTTCAAAGTATGCCTTTTAGGGCAGTGAGACTCTAAGCAGTTTGTGGGCATCCCAAAGGGATGGAATGGAGAGGGAAGTATCTGGGAAAAGAAGTGTGCTTAAAGGAAGGTTGGAGCAGAGCAAAGGAAAACTTTAGTGAATTCATATATTTTTTCTAATCATACAACAGAGAATGTCAAACAGAGGGGCTATAAAAGGAAGGGTTAGAACACAGAATGTTAGAATTCAGAGGGACCTTGAATGTCAGAGCTAAGAAGAGCCCATAAATATCCAATACTTGGGAAAGAAGAGACTTTAGAACAGAGTTTCCCAACCCAAGAGGCAGTGAGTATACAGAATGTGGAACGTTAGATCTGGGATGGAGCTTAGAACATGGAATGTGAGAGATGGAAGAGTACTTAGAACAGGGTAAGTCAGAGCCAGAAACATCCCTAGAACACAGATTATGTAACGTTAGAGTGGAAGAGAACAAAAAATATAAAAACATAGCTTATCAGAGCTGGAAGGACAATAAAACTTTAAGTCAAAAGATAGTTGTGCACAAACTGCTCATTTGATAGATGAAACTGAGACACAAAGACAGTGAGTTGGTTACTGGTTCAGTTGTAGTCACAAATTATGGTGAACTGAAGAAGACATGGCAGGTCCTGTTGGCTGCTCTGGGGCTCTTTTTCCCAAATCGTTTGAGTCAAACATAACAACAAGTGAAGGGAGACCAGTACTGCCTCTCTCTTGCTGTCATTTTTGTTTCTTTATTCCACTTTCTGCACATGTTTCTCATCCTTTTCCCAGCCAATGATCCTAATGGAGCCCTAACTCCCAAATGGCAATCTCAGTAGGACCCCAGCTTCTGCCTGGCAGTCTTCATGGGAGTAGCCAGACCATCGGAATGGTGGCCATGGAGAAATGTACAGCAGCCTCTTAGGGAGATAACAACGAATTTGAAACTGGAAAAAACCCAATCAGTACCTCTACCCCTCTCTCATAATTCCAACTAATGCAGGGTTCCCTGTGTTTCCATACACATGATAATGTCCCTATTGAGGATCATAATTGTCATAATGAAACTCCTGAGGAATGGGCCAGTGTTGGACATGGATAGTTAGACTCACCAGGGGACCTACAATTATGCATCAGGCTTACAATGAGACTTTTACTTAACTACTCAGGCCCAAATGACTACCACCAATCAAATCCCAGGCCTTGAGTGAGCCTAACATTAGGGTTCCAGGATTCTACTGAGACCACCAATCAGATTCCAGAACCCCAGCTACATTATCTAATGGATTCCAGACTTCCAGTCAGACCATCAATAAAATTCCAGATCCCCAAAGAGACCACCAGCCACGTTCCACTTGTCCTCTGAGACCACCAACTAGTTAATAGGATCCCAGCAAAGTCACTGACTATGTTCTTTCTCAAACTATTCACTCTATCCACTTACCTATTTCTTTTGAGGGAAGCCACACTGGAAATGTAACTTTTATTTTACTTTACTATCTTCAGTGAAGAAATATTCCTTTTTTTCTCCCTACTACCTCCATTCTTTCCTTCTGCACTGAAGAAAGGAAAACAAAAACAAAACCCTGGTAACAAATATGACTAGCGAAGGAAACAAAATTCCCACTAAATTGAGTAAACTTTGAATTTAAGTAAACTTCAAACCAGCAGATGCTGCTGAAACTTCCCACCAAGGAATTATCTGCAGGATAAATCAAAGGTTTATGGGGGAAAAGCAAAGAAAGGTCAAAATGGGTACATGATTTAGACACAAAGGGTAATACCGTAAGCAAATCAGGAGAGCAAGGAATAGCTTACATGTCAGATCTGTGGAGAAGGGAAAAAGTTATGACCAAACAAGTGATAGAGATATAAAATGCATTATTTGATTGTATTGAAATGGTTTTGCACAACAGAGTCAATGCCATCAAGAGCAGAAGGAAAGCAAAAAGCTGGGTAATAATTTTACAGTCAGTGCCTCTGATAAATTCCTCATTTCTCAAGGATATAGAGAACTGAGCCAACTTTGTAAGAATATAAGTAATTCCCCAATGGATAAATGATCAAATCATATGAACAGGCAGTTTTCAGGTGAAGAAGCTAAAGGAATCTATAGTCATGTGAAAAAATATTCTCTAAATCACTATAGTTTAGAGAAATGCAAGTTAAAACAACCCTGAGTTGCCATCAGACATCTATCAGACTGACTATTATGACAGAAAAGATAAGTGATAAATACTAAAGAGGATGTGGGAAAATAGGATCACTCATGCACTGTTGGTGGACTGGTGAATTCTGGAGAGCAATTTGGAACTATGCTCAAAGAGCAATCAAATTGTGTACAATCTTTGATCCAGCAATACCACTACTAGGTCTGTGTCCCAATGAGATTTAAGAAAAGAGAAAATGATTGAGGTGAACAAAAATATTCGTGGCAGTTCTTTTTGTGGTGGCAAAGAATTGGAAACTGAGAGGATGCCCTTCAACTGGGGAATGACAGAAAAAGTAATAAGTGAAGTGAACAAACAGGAGAATAACGTACACAGTAATAGCAATAAGGTAATAATAATCAACGATGAAAGATTCAATAACTTTGATCAATAAAATGATCCACCACAACACCAAAGGACTCATGATGAAAAATACTACCCATCTCCAGATAGAAAACTGATGGATTCAGAATGGAGATTGAAACATACTTATTTTTCTATATTTTTCTTTTTATTTTCCAACATGACTAATGCAGAAATATGTTTTGCATAGCTTAATATGTATTATGGGTATCGTATTTCCTGCCTTAAGGGGTGAGGGAAGGATGGAGGGAGGGAATTAGAAATTGAAAATAAAAAGAAAATGTAAGAAAAAAATAACACCCCTTGAGAGGACCAGTTCCTTTGGGGTAGGAATGTGGTAGCAGAGAGGCTCTGAACATCTTGGGCTCCAATCACTTTATAGTTTATAAACAAGAACCCTGTGAGACAGTTACGATGTCCACTTTACAGATGAGCAGAGTGAGCCTCAGAGGGGTGAAGAGACTTGAACTGGATCACATAGCTAAGAAAATCAGAGGTGGAAACTGAAGGAAGATCTTCCCAAAGTCCAGCATTCTAGATATGTACAAAAGAACTACAGAACTGATAGTGGGAAGGGAACATAGTCGCCAGCTAGTGCAACTCACACAGAAAAAGGAGTCCCCTTAATGGGAATTATATAGAGAGCATATATCAGATTGCATGAGGTCTTGGTAAGGGGGAGGGGAGGGAGAGGAAGAAAATTTGAAACTCAAAAGATTGTAGAAATGAATGTTGTAAACTGAAAATAAATTAAAAATAAAATAAATAAAATTTAAAAAATCATGTATCAAATTAATATAATGAATATATGAGTACCTAAAAATGAAAAAAGTTCACTTAATGTTTGTAAAATTCACAATAAAAAAGATATTTTAAAAAGCACATTAAAAAAGGAAAAAGAAAAAGGAATCCTTGATATCACAGCCCTGATAAACCATCATCCAGTCTCCTCTGGAAAGGGGACACCCCATCTCCAAGGCAGTCCATTCCCCCTTGCAACAGCTCTTATGGTCAGAAAATTTTCCCTGAAACTTCGCCTAAATCACACTTTCTGCATCTTTCCCCCATGTGGTTCTCTCACTCACACATCCAGCCCCACTCCCACAACAGCTCATATTTATATAGTGCTTTAATGTTTTACCCACACGATCTCATCCAAGCCGTAGAATTGCAGCCCTGAAACATGGGGGTATAATTTCAAGCATGGTCTTGTCACCGAAAGAGCCCCTGTGGCAGGTGTACAGGTGGCAGAATGTGAGGGGCTCCCTATGGAAACACACAGTGATAATGCCACTATCGAGGATCATAACTGTCATAAGGAAGCCTCCCTTTGGAAAGTTGAACTTCATCAGGGATCCCCTCTGGATCTGTGTGAGGAGAGGTACAGAAAGAGCCGTGGACGCTGATTTTCACCAAGGATTTAGGGAAGTAATCTTGTCAAGTCTGAAAGTGTGGGTAATTTGATTAGACTTTAATTGGCAGGGAATGGTGAACATTATCTAGCTTTGCACTGGAACACGAAAACTATGCAAGCAGGGACTCTCTTAATTTTGTACACACACACACACACACACACACACACACACACACACTTCGCCCCCCTCCCTCCAGGCGCCTTGAGCATATTAAGTGCTTCCTTAAAAGTTTGCTTCATCCATTCACTCATTCATTCGTTCGTTCTTTCGTTCTTTCGTTCATTTCTTCATTGTCTCAGGTCAAGGCTGAACATCACTCGACTACGTCGTATAGTTCCAAGGAAGACCTTTGCTTAGGTTACTCCTATGGAAATGAACAAGAGTTGTTTTGTCGTTTTCCAAAGACAATCTCTCTCTCCCTCCCGCGCTGTCTCCTGTGCCGTCTCTTCCTCCTCTTTCTCCTCCTGTGTAATTCTGGGCTTAGGTCAGCACCGTCTCTCACTCTCTCACTCCCACTGTCCGTCCTTCCGTCCTCCCGTGCACACACCCATACATCACCACCTCCAAAAGGTCCCGGGATTTTCAAGCAGGGGTGGGAGAACAGGACGCCAGGCGGACTGGCGGACAGGTCGGGGGACGTGCGGCGCCTCAAAGCTGGGGGGTGGTGGTGGACAGGGACACGGCGCCCCAGTGCTCACAGAGCACTCCCTCCCCTCCTTCCCCTCGTGAACGCTGACGTTCTGCCAGGGTCTCCTAGAAACACACGCGCACATCTCCCGTAATGGGCTGGAAGAGCCATCAACCATCAGCCATCATCTCTGCACACAAGGCAGGCTGACGTAACCGCGCAGCAGCTCTCTCCCTGGACTTGGACTTGGACAGGGGAGGGGCAGCGCCACGCGGCTCCCTGCTCCCCCTTCCTTCCTCAGGCTGCCTGCGGGGGGCGTCGCGTGGGGGGGGAGGGACGGAACAGGGGGAGGGGCAGAAGGAAGGCGGGGGGCGCAGCCAAGGAAGGCCATCTCTATGGTGAGGAGGAGGTGGCGGCGGTGGAGGAGGAAGCAGAGAAGCACAACCGCAGCGGCCCCAGTTCAGGTACCAAAGTACAGGGGTACGGAAAAGGTGCTTTCGGAGGCCAACCTCGGATCAGCCCGATGAGAAGCTGCTGCCTCTCCGCGTCTGAAG
>JAQQSK010007438.1:0-13976 GCA_028658325.1 Potorous gilbertii
AAAAAGAGCCTAGACATCATCTTTCATAAAATTATCAAGGAAAATTACCCTGATATTCTAGAACCAGAGGGCAAAATAAATATTGAAAGAATCCACCAATCACCACCTGAAAGAGATCCAAAAAGAGAAACTCCTAGGAACATTGTAGCCAAATTCCAGTTCCCAGGTCAGGGAGAAAATATTGCAAGCAGCTTGAAAGAAACAATTGGAGTATTGTGGAAATACAATCAGGATAACACAAGATCTAGCAGCTTCTACATTAAGGGATTGAAGGGCATGAAATAGGATATTCCAGAAGTCAAAGGAACTAGGTCTAAAACCAAGAATCACCTGCCCAGAAAAACTGAGTACAATACTGCAGGGGAAGAAAATGGTCTTTCAATGAAATAGAGGACTTACAAGTATTCTTGATGAAAAGACTAGAGCTGAAAAGAAAATTTAACTTTCAAATTTCAAAATATCTAAAAAAATGAAATTAAGAGGTGAGAGAATATATAGGGAGGAGAAAGGGAGAAATGGAATGGGGCAAATTTTCTCTCATAAAAGAGGCAAGAAAAAGCCTTTTCAATGGGAGGAAAAAGGGGTGAGGGGAGAGGGAAAACGTGAAGCTTACCCTCATCACATTTGACTCAAGGAAGGAATAAAATGCGCACTCATTTTGGTATGAAAACCTATCTTACAATACAGGAAAGTAGAGGAGAAGGGGATAAGCAGGGTGGGGTGGGGATGATGGAAGGGAGGGCAATGGGAGGAGGAAGCAATTAGAAGTCAACTCTTGGGGAGGGACAAGATCTAAAGAGAGAATAGAAGAAATGGGGAGCAAGACAGGATGGAGGGAAATATAGTTAGTCTTACACAGTATGACTATTATGGAAGTCATTCACAAAACCATACATATATAGCCTATATGGAATAGCTTGCTTTCCAGTGGGGATGGGTGGGGAGGGAGGAAGGAGGAGAAGTTGGAACTCAAAATTTTAGGAACAATTGTTGAGTACTGTTCTTGCATTCAACTGGGAAACAAGAAATGCAGGCAATGGGGTATAGAAATTTATCTTGCCCTATAGGATGAAAGAGAAGATGGGAATAAGGGAAGGAAAGGATATTAGAAGGGAAAGCAGATTGGTGGTAGGAGTAATTAGAATGTTTGGCACTTTGGGGTAAGGGGAGGGGAGAGATGGGGAGAAAATTTGGAACTCAAAATTTTGTGGAAATAAATGTTGAAAACTTAAAATAAATAAATTTAATTTAAAAAAAGTCTCAACTATAAATGCCAATACAAGTAGGAAACAAAATATAAATAAGCATTTCCTCCCGAAATTTACATGTATTTCCTCCCAGCAGATTTTTTAGTTAACACCAAGGATAGAAAAGCTATATATTAAGAATACAAAACTGTCATAATCAGCAGCACCTCAGGACATATATCTATTTTTTGGTTCTGGACCCATGATTCCACTACAGAAAGGAAATCTAAGTGAGGAAACTCTTTATATCAATGAAAATTATTAAGACAATATTCTTAAACGTACAGTCTTAGAACATTGCTTGTGTCATTGACAGATTAAGTGATTTACCTTGAGTCACGCGGGAATTGAACTCAGTTCTTATTAACTCTAAATTTGGGTCGCTACAACATGCTATTTTCATAAACTCTTACTTAAAAATTTGATTTTCTTTTCATTTGGTCTAAACATTCTAAATTTCAAGCTATGCTTATGTCAAGTCCAAAACTATTTAATTTGTAATTACTTCTTTTTTCCCAGGGAAAAGAAATATTAAAGGGTAGTGGTCTCATGACTATAGCATAGTAGTCTAAGAGGAAGCACACTAAACATGAAGTTGAGAAACCTGAGTTAAACATATATGAGTACTGTGATTATGAGCAAGTTATCTCTGTGAGCTTCAGTTTCCCATTCCAACCTGATTAAAAAGGAGATAAAAAAGTTGTACTATCTACCTCACAGGGCTATGGTTTATAAACCTTAAAGAGCCATTAAGTATATAATAAAGACAGAACTTCATTTGCATTTCCCATTTCTACAACCCAGGACAGGGAAAGATCTATAAACAGATCATGGGATCACACACAGAAAAAAAAGTGCTTATCATGTTCCACCTAAAGTTTGTAATAATGAATACATGTAATTTGCCCCTTGGTGCTTGTATGATAATTGCACTTAATTCTTTTGGGTCTCAGCTTTTTTAATTTGTAAAACTTGGGATTAACATTTACAAACCCAACAGAAAGAGATAGAAAGAGAAATCTCCTTTAAAGCTAGGGTAGACACTATAAAATATTTGGGAGTCTACCTGCCAAAACAAACCAGGGCCTATATGAACACAATTACAAAACACTTTTCACACAAATAAAGTCAGATCTAAGTGGAAAAACATCATTTGCTTGGGTAGCCCAAGCCAATATAATAAAAATGACAATTCTACCTAAATTAATTTACTTATTCAGTGTCATACCAATCAAACTATCAGGTAATTATTTTCTAGAGCTAGAAAAAACAACATTAAAATTCATCTGGAAGAATAAAAGGTCCAGAATATCAAGGGAACTAATGAAAAGAAATGCTACAGAAGGTGGCCTCGCTCTACCAGAACTCAAATTGCATTATAAAGTAGCAACTATCAAAACAACTTGGTACTGGCTAAGAAACAGAAGGGAAGACCAGTGGAATATGCGAAATACTCAAGACACAGTAGTCAATGAATATAGCAATCTACTGTTGGATAAACCCAAGTAACTCAACTTCTGGGTTAAGAACTCTATGTTTGACAAAAACTGCTGGGAAAATAGAATAACAGTGTGGCAAGAACTAGACATAGACCAATGCCTGACACTATATACAAGAATAAAGTCAAATGGGTACATGATCTAGGAATAAAGATTGATACTATAAACAAATTAGAGGAGCAAGGAATAGTGCATTTATCAGATTTATGGAGAATGGAAGAATTTTTGAATAAACAAGAGATAGAAAACATTATTAAGTGCAAAATGAATTTTGATTACATTAAATTGAAAAATTTTTGCACAACCAGACCAAATGCAACCAAGATTAGGAAGGAAGCAGAAAACTGGTAAAGAATTTTTGCAACTAGTGTCTGTGATAAAGGCCTCATTGCTAAAATATATAGAGAAACGAGTCAAATTTACAAGAATACAAGTCATTCCCCAATTGATAAATGGTCAAAGGATATGAACAGGCAGTTTTCAGAGGAAGAAATTAAAGCTATCTATAGTCATATGAAAAAACGCTTTAAATCACTAGTGATTAGAGAGATTTAAATCAAAACAACTCTGAGATACCACATCACACCTATCAGATTGGCTAACATGACAAAATAGGAAGATGATAAATGTTGGAGAAGATGTGGGAGAGTTGGAATACTAATTCATTGTTGATGGAGCTGTGAGCTGATCCAACTATTCTGGAGAGCAATTTGGAACTATGGCTACAGGGCTACAAAAATGTGCATACCTTTGACCCAGCAATACCATTTCTAGGGCCATATCCCAAAGAGATCATAAAAACGGGAAACAATTCCACATGTACAAAAATATTTATACCAGCTCTCTTTTGGGTGACCAAAAACTGGAAATCAAGAGGAAGCCATCAGTTGGAGAATGGCTGAATAAATTGTAATATATGAATGTAATGGAATACTATTGTGCTATAAGAAATGATGAAAAGGAGCACTTCAGAGAGGCCTTGAAAGACTTATATGAACTAATGCTGAGTGAAAGAACCAGGAGAACTTTGTACACCACAACAACCACAATGTGCAAGGAATTTTTCTGGTAGTCTTAGTACTTCATTGCAATGCAAGGACTTAAAAAATTCCCAATGGTCTCTTAAAGCAAAATGCCTTCCACATCCAGAAAAAGAACTACGGAATTCGATCGCAGAATGAAGCAGACCATTTTCTTTATTATGTTTTACTTTGTTTTATGATTTCTCCCATTCATTTTAATTCTTCTAGGCAACATGAGTAAGGTGAGAATGTATTTAATAGGAATGTATGTGTAGAACCTGTATAAAATTGTATGCTATCTCAGGGAGGGGGTGGTGAGGTAGAGGGGAAAATCTAAGATATATGGAAGTGATTGTAGAATACTGAAAACAAATAAAAGAAAAAAAGAAAATATACACATACACACACATACATGTATACACATATATACAAATAATATTTTATTTTTCTCTAAATAGAAATTAAAACATTTTTAGCATATGCTTTTATTAAAGTTTTGAGTTCCAAATTCTATACCTCCTTTCCCTTTCCCCTCCCCAAGATGGTAAGCAATCAGATATAGGTTATACATATGCAAACATGTAAAACATTTCTATATTAGTCATTTTATACAAGAAGACTCAAATAAAAGAAAAAAAGAAAGTGAAAAATAGTATGCTTCAATCTGTATTTAGATAATATTAGTTCTTTCACTGGAGGCAGATAGTAGGTTTCATCATGAGTCCTTTGGGATTGTCTTAGATCATTGTATTAATGAGAATAGCTAAGTCATTCATACTACTTTATCAAGCAATATTGCTTTTACTGTGTAAAAATATTCTCCTGGTTTTCCTCATTTCACTTTGCATTAATTCATGTAAGTCTTTCCATATTTTTCTGAAATCATCTTGCTTATCATTTTTTGCAGCACAATGATATTCCACCACAATTATATACCACAGCTTGTTTAGCCATTCCCCAAATGATAGGCATCCCTTTGATTTCCAATTCTTAGTCAACACAAAAAAAAAGCAGCTATAAATATTTTTGTACAAATAGGTCCTTTCCTCTCTCCCTTTTTTTTAAATATCTGGGATATAGACCTAGCAGTGGTTTTACTAGATCAAATTGTATGCACAGTTTTATACCCCTTTGGGAATAGTTCCAAATTGCTTTCCAGAGTGATTGTATCAGTTCACAACTCTACCATTAGTGTCCCAGAGCATGTGTTCCAGTTTTTCTACATTCCCTCCAACATCTGACATTTTTCTTTTTTGTCATATTAGCTAATTTTATAGGTGTGAGGTGGTACCTCAGAACTGTTTTAATGTGCATTTGTCTAATCAACAAGTGATTTAGAGAATTTTTTCATATGACTATAGCTTTCATCTCTTCATCTGAAAATGGCCTGTTAAAACTTCTAAGATCCCTTTAAAGTTATCATCTGATTCTTTGCCAGGAAGCCTTTCTCAATTCACCTTAATTCTGGCACCTTCCTTCAAATTTATCTTATATACAGCTTACTTGTACTTGTTTGTTTTTTGCTTCCCTCATTATACTGGGAGGTTTTTGAGAGGAAGAACAAATTTTTTTAACACTTAGTACACTGTACTAAGTGTTACAGGAGGCACTCAATAAATGCTTACTGAGATGCCCATCAATTGGGGAATGGCTGAACAACTTGTGGTATATGCACTTAACAGAATACTATTGTGATGGACTGCAGAAAAACCTGGAAAGACTTATATGAACTGATGCTGAGTAAAGTCAGCAGAACCAGAAGAACATTGTACATATTAATAACTGCAGTGGGTGAGGACTGATTTTAACAGACAGCTCTTCACAGAAATGGAAGGACCTAAAACTTTTCCAAAGGACTCGGGATGGAAAATGCCATCTACGTCCAGAGAAAAAACTCTGGATTTGGATTGCAGAGTGAAGCACACTTTTTTCTCTTTTGTTTTCTTTCTTATAGTTTCTCCCATTTATTATAATTCCTCTGTGCAACATGACCAAGGTGAAAATGTATTTAATAGAAATGTATGTGTTGAGCCCATATCAGATTGCATGCTACCTTAGGAAGAGAAGGGGCAGTAAAAGGGAGAAAATCTAAAACTTAGTGAATGTTGAAAACAGAAAATAAATTAAATATTTTTTTAAAATGCTTATAACTCAAATAAGATTTAAATACCTAAATCAGGGAGAACAAAAATAGAATAAGAAAGCTGTAAATCAATTTCCTTAATGAAAATCAATGAAAACATTTTAAGTAAAATACTAGGAAGGAGATTACAGCAATATATCACAAAGATCGTACACTATGACCAAACAAGAATACAGAAGTAAAACAGATTAATTTTGATTATATGAAATACATGAAATAAAAAAGCTTTTAAAAAAAAGTTTCGGCAAAAAAGAAACATGGCCAAAATTAAAAGAAACTAGGAAAAAAAATTTACAGCAAGTTTCTCTAATAAACACCTCATTTCTCAAATATGTAGGGAATTGAGCTGAATTTTTTAAAAGAATCATTCTCCAGTTGATAAGTAGTCAAAAAAATATGAACCTGCAGTTTAAAAAAAAAAAATCAAAGCTATCAATAGTCATTGAAAAAAATGCTCTAAATCACTACTGATTTTGTTGTTCAGTTGTTTCAGTCACGTCTGATTCTTCATGACCTTATGTGGCATTTTCTTGGCAAAAATACCGGAGTGGTTTGCCATTTCCTTCTCCAACTCATCTTACCAATGAGAAAACTGTGGAAAATAGGGTGAAGTGACTTGCCCAGGATCAGATGGCTCCTAAGTGTCTGAAGCCATATTTGAACTCAGGAAAATGAATTCTCCCAGGATCCAGGCCCAGCACTCTATCTACTACCCTACTTATGTAAATTAAAGTAACTCTAAGATAGTACCTCATACCTATCAGATTGGCTAACATGACAGAAAAGGAAAATAACAAATATTTAAGGGGATATGGAAAACTTGGACACTAATGAATTCATCCTGGAGTTGTGAACTGGTTCAATTTGGAATTATGTCAAAAGGATTATAAAACTGTGCATACCCTTTGACTCAGCAACATTACTACTAGGTCTGCATCCCAAAAATACCAAAGAAAAGGGGGAAAGATACACACACACACACACACACACACACACACACACACACACACAAATATTTATAGCAGCTCTTTCTGTGATGGCAAAGAATTGGAAATTTTGAAGGAATTTGGAAGGGGATATCCATAAATTGGGGAATGACTAAACACGTTGTGGTACATAAATGATAGGATGCTATTGTGCTATAAGAAGTGATGAGCAGAATGATTTCAGAATAACCTGGAAATAGGTAAATGCACTGATGCAAAGTGAAATTAGCAGAACCAGGAGGACACCGTAAACAGTAATAGCAATACTGTGAGGATGACCAACTGTGAAAGATATAGTTAACTCTAATCAAGGCAATGATCCAAGAAAATTCTAAAGATTGGAAAAATGCTATCTACCTCCAAAGAGAAAACTGATAAATTCTGAATACAGAGTGAAGCATACTCTTTTAAACTTTATTTTTATTGTTTTACTTTGTCTTTTCTTTTACAAAATGGCTAATATGGAAATATGTTTTGCATGACTTCACATGTATGATTGATAAGAACTTATATTCTCAAAAACGGAGCAGGGATGATAGGGAAGGAGAGAACTTGGAACTCAAAATGTTTTAAAATGAGTGTTAAATTTTTTTTAAACATGTAATTGGGAAATGTTTAATAAATAAAAATATTTTTTTAAAAAAAACCTCTACAGGTTAGATCATTCAGGTTGAACTAAAATGATTAAACCTTAAAAGGGATAAATGTAAAATCTTAGAAACAGATATGAAAAATTAGCTTTACAAATATAGGGTAGGAATTAACAAATTAGAAGAGAAGGGAAAGAAATACTTTTCACAACTAAAGCTAGGGTAAGAATTTTGAACCAAACAAGGACTAAGAGGATCAGTGGAGATACCATGGAAATTTTTGATTACATAAAGTGAAAAGCTTTTATACAAATAAAACCAATACTGTTAAAATTATAAAAGAAATAAAGAGGAAAACCTTTTCAGAAAATTTCACTGATAAAAGTCTGATATACAAGATATAATGGGAAATGTTTCAAATATGTAAGAACAAGAACTATCCCACAACAGATAAATGGTTAAGCATATGAATGTAATGGTATGGATGTTGTCCTTTGTTCTTGAAGAAGACCAAAATGACATCACTATTTAGGGTCAAGGTACAACATGTCTGACTAGCTGATCAGACCAAAAAATCTTATACTTGGAAAATTTCAGTCAACTTCTGTATGAGCAGTGGACTCCTGGCCTTGTAAACCTTAGCTTTCTGGAAAAGAATCAGCACCAGGCATTCTGCAACATGAGAGCAGTCTAATGGCAATCAAAACCTCTTCTTTAGTTAGAAGGTGAGCTAGGGAGGGATTGATTTCAGGCTAAGGCACATCAGTGGCTTCAGCATTTATTGATGACAGCCTACTGAGAACATAATCTTCTGCCCATCTCTCCAGGACCAAGTCCTTATCACTAACCAACGTAGCTCCAGCAGCACTGAGTGGCTGAGATGCAGCACAGGTATTTAGACATAAATAGCTTTCAGGGCATCATCAAAGCACTTGAGATTATTACTACCAGCATAAGAGTAAATTTCATCGACCTTTTTAATGAGCCAAGAACCCTGCACCTCTCTAAGCTTCATTGTACCTTACTTTTGATGGAGTTAACTGCTTTCTTAGAGATGAACTATCCTGTTGGTATAGTTTAGTTTTTCATTTAGTACCTTCTGAACTTCCCCATCATTTTAAATCAAGCTAATCTTGATATTTATGAGTGTTCCAGTTCAGATGAACAAACGCATTGCCGAATACCAAATCTCTGAAAGCTGTCCATTCCTTTTTGACTCCACTGTTGCCAACTATATGTTGGCTAAGCTTTCCTTCCAAGCTAGCCAACACACCGTTTACACTTGGAGAAATACTCTAGTTGACATTAAGCTTTCTGGTAGTTGTCTTGCCTTGGGACTGCCACTTTTGTTCAATGCTAATGTTTAGCTTGAAGAGGATAAATCTATGATCAGTCCAGCACTCCACAATACATCACTTTCATCATTCTCACATCCTGTATATTTCTCTTCCTTATAATGGCATGGTCCATTAAATGCCAATGTTTGTTATGAGAGTGCATCCATGAAGTTTTATTGTATGTTAGGTAAACAGATGACAAGGTGATGATGAGAAGGTCATGAGATCCACAAATCTTCAGTAGTAAGCAACCACTTACTGCTGTTGTTGTTTCCAACTCCATTCCTCCCTGACATGTCTGATAGTCTGTACACACTCTGACATTAAAGTCGCCCAGAATTAGAAGTTTATCATCTTTTGGCACACTGATAATAAGAGTCTCCAGGTCTTCAGAAAATTTTTCTTTGGTCTCATCAGGATTCATCATGGCATGTACAATGATGACGGTGGTGTGGTGCTTTCCTGAAAATGGCAGTCACATTATCATGAGTGTGTCATTCACTCCTTTTGAAAGCCATTCAAACCTGTTGACTAAATTAGCTTTTACAGCAAAACCTATACCAACTTCACAGCAGTCCCCATCACTGTATCTATTACAAGAAATTGTGTATCTAGCTTCAACTTTGGCAAGGTAGTCCTCATTTGCCAGCCATATTTCACTCAGGACTGCCCTATGGATATGATGTCTGCTGAGTTCCATCACAGAAAGAGCTGCTTGTCTTTCAGATCTTCTGGTCTTTGTGTTGTACATAAGCGTGTGCACATTCTACATACCAAAGGTGAGAGGAACTATCTTTGTGAAAGTTTTTGTACATTTTCATGTGTGTTTTGGTCACAGGATGAGAACCCCGCTTGCCATGGTAAGCAGATCAGAGTTGGGTGAAGTACATAATTTTAAAGGCACCTTTTCTAGCCCCTTCCTCATGCCAGAAATGAGCATGGTGCTTAAAAAAGGCTACTCAGAAACACAGAGGGCTGCCAAATCCAATGGCTGATTTAGTCCACTAAGAAGATAATCTTATGTCCTGGAATATCTGTGTGTAGAGCTGCGAATACAGCTCCCAGTATATCTGTTCCTGATGTTTAGTCACTTGCTTGTAAATACAGGATTCTGAGGTAGGTAAAAAATGGTAAAATGATATGGGTGATGTTTCTGACTAGTACAGAAATTGAATGTAAGTAAAGCACAATTGTGTGAAGTCATTAGCTTCACGCTCATTTCCAGAGACATCAGAGTTCAGTGGCAAAACAAAAGTCAGGATGACTGGTGATGACTTGGGATGAAATGGATGGCATCTTTGATATCTACTGAAGCTCTAAGTGCCGAGTACGATAGCGCCTGCTTCAGCTACCTTCATAGGCAGACATAGGAACAAATTTTTCTCATAGACCCATTACACTGGGGGAAGTCTTCATTTAATGGAGGTAAGCACCTCCTTACCTCACCAATGGGTTTAAGATCTCTCAATTACTCTCAACTTGTTTTAGCCCTTCTGCCAAAACAGCTTACTGGAGTAGGGCTGCTGAGTATACTACAGATTCCTGGAGCCACAAGCAAGACTTGGATGAAACAGGAGTACACCAAAGGTGAAAAGCAGCTCTAAAAAGGGCTCAGAAGCCCCCACAGCAGAGATACTACTATACACCTCTAATTATATGAAGGGTCACTTTTCAAAAGAAGAAAAGCAAGCTGTCAACAACCATATAGGAACTCCAAGGTGAGCCCAAAATGTCAGAGAAGCCAGAAACAGTATAGTCAAGATCCCCTGCAAACTCCTCAGATCATATTGAAGCTTGATAGGGAAATGCTACAAAAAGTCACTGAGAGACATTTTTCTAACTCAAGTAGCCCAAGTGCATGCTATGCATGGAGAACAACAGAGCAGGAACAGACTGGGCCCCAGAGTAAGAGGAGGTAGCAGATGCATAACAGGCTATCAGGATGGAAACACTTGACAATTTTAAAAATATCTCTACAAATGAAATGAGAGCATTAGAAGAAAAAAATGGAATGAAATGAGAGCTATGACACTAGGAATTAGAAATTAACAGCTTTGGTATAAGAAGTACAAAACCTCATGTATGCAACAAATATAAGCCAATGACTCCATAAGAGAACAAGAAATAGTAAAACTGTCAAAAGAATAGCAAAAATAACTGAACTGGAAAATGGATCGAGAAGGGAAATTTTAAGGACTATTTTAATTGGACTACCTGAAAGCAATGAACAACAACAAAAAAGAGCCTAGACATCATATTTTAAGAAATCTTAAAAGAAGACTGCCCAGATCTCTTAAAACAAAAGAGCAAAGCAAAAACAGAAAAAATGTACCAGTTACTGCCTGAAAGAAAACCTAAAATAAAAACTCCCAGGAACATGAATGCCCAAATCCAGATCTTCCAGGTGTAGGAAAAGTTACTCCAACCAGCCAGAAAGAATGAGGTCAAGTACTGAGGAATAACAATCAGGAGAATACATCATTAAAAAGGAGTGGAGAGCTCAGAAAGGAGAGATAAAGGCTTACAACCAAGAATGACATATTCAGCAAAACTGAGTATAATCCTGTGGCAGGGGTGGGGAAGTGGAGGGGAAAGTGTCTTAAAATCAAATAGAAAGTATTCTTAGCATTACTGAGGAAAAGACCAAAGTTGTATAGAAGCTCTGAAGTTCAAACAGAAATCAAACAAAACATTAAAAAGTAAATATGAGTGGGCAATTATAAGGATTAAACAAGGATAAATTATTTTCTCTTATGATACCTATACCATCAAATTCTATCATCATCAAAGTTCATAGAGGGAAGACTTAGACAAGGTCTGAGAGTAATTCTGTCATATCTTAGTGATCTTAAGAGAAGAATGGAGAGAGGGGAAGAGGAATTTGTTCAGGGTGGGGGGCATGAAGGAAATGTTAATGAATGTTACAGAAAATTATCTCACATAATCAAGAGTGCACAAGTAGATATCTACCCAATCAAGGTTTAAGGGAATTTGGGATGGGGTAGTGGGTAACACTCAAATCTCATTCTCATATAAACTGGCCAAAGGAAAGAAGAATACACACACACACACACACACACACACACACACTGAGGGTTGGTACAGAAAGGGAAGTTAGAAGGAGGAATTGGAGGGTAGGACTAATTTAAAGCAAAATAAATGCAAACTTGAGGATATACAAGAAAAATTATATCAACTTTTTTTGTGGTAGTAAGGAATAGGAAACTGAGGGGGTACCTATCTAACTGGGAAATGTCTAAACAAGTTACAGTAGATTAACGTGATGGAATACCACTGGGCTACAGGAAATAATGAAGGGGATGATTTCAGAGAAACCTGGGAAAACCTGTATGAACTGCACCAGAACAGAACTGACAACAATGTGACAAATGACTTTGAAATAATTAGAAACACATATCAGTGTAACGATCAATGATGATACATTTTACCCACCTCCCAATAGAGAGGGGAATGATTGAGTGCAGAATGAGACGTTTCTTTTTTGCAAATGGCTAACACAGAAATGTATTTTGCTTGACAATACATATATTTGGGAAAGATTTTACTTTTCTTTTGTCCTGGGGGGTGGGGGGTAACTGAAAAGAAGGTGGATTTTTGCTGACTGACAAAATATATTAAATATCTAGTAATTTTTTAAAAATAACCATATGGATGGGGGAAATAAAATCTCCAAAAGAGAAATACAAACTAAAACAACTCTGAGTTTTCCCCTCTCAGACATTAGATTGGAAAATATGGCAAAAAAGGGAAGGGTAAGATAATCCTTGGAGGGGATTCAAGAAATCAGAGATACTAATCTACACCCTTGGTGGAGCTGTGAATTGGTCCAGACACCCTGGAAAGCAGTTTGAAACTTTCCTGAAAAAGTCACAAAGTTGTGCATACTCTCAGCCTCAGAAATACCATTATTTCACATAAAGAGAAAAAAAGAAAGGATCAATCCATATTGCAAAAATTTTCATAGTGACATTTTTTGTTAGAGCAAAGAGGTATCCAAAGGATTGTCAAATGGAAAAGGGATTTATTCTAAAGGAGGCACAACTGAAAGAAGTTGCAAAAAGGTGAACTGACATGAAGAAAAGTATCTTAAAAGGCACAGCTGTCCAAAAGTGGAAGGGGCTACCCCAAGAAGTAGTTGGCTCCCTTATATTTTACTCCAGGCAGAGGGTATATTACCCTGCATAGGAAAAGTGACAGGAGGACTCCTTTGCTGAATGAGTTCCATCAGATGGCCACTAAGGTACCTTATGAATAAAAAAATCATGTGATTCTGATGCTGTAAAAAATGGGCAATATACAGAGAAACAACAATCTGCATGTGGTGCTGAGAAATTTTCAACATTAGAGGAATGAATTAAAATAAGGTATGAAATGTGTAGTGGATCTGGTGCTGATAAGCAGGAAATTATTCAAGTAGCATCATAAAATAAATAGGTCTGGCAACCATACTGTTTGGAACTGTTTTTAGGTAAGAAGTCATTCACAGTGTCTCATAGTTAAGATCTCCCATCTCTAGCAGCTTCTGGTTAGTTGGGGTTCAAGTTCAGACAATATAAAAGTCAATGAGTAGTCAAGTTTTTAAAATTCTCCAAAGCAACAGCTAATAGGACTTTTCAATCAAGTCACCAGGCATTTATTAAGCACTTACGTGTCAGGCACCACGCTAACCACTAGGAATGCAAAGAAAGGCAAAAACAATGTCAAAGATCTTACAATGTAATGGGGGAGACAAGACATAATCAACTCTGTACAAGCATGATATGTACAGGATAAATTGGAAGTAACCCAGAGGGTGGCCCTAGTTTCCAGTAATTCCCTATTGCCTCCAGGATCAAATATAAAATCTTCTATTTGACTATTAAAGTTGCTCATACTATGTCTCCTTCTAAAGTTTCCAGTCTTCTAGGCAAAATGCCTTCCACACTCAGAGAAAGAAATATGGAAGTCATTCGCAGAATGTAGCAGATCATGTTTGTGTGTGTGTGGGTTTTAGTGTATTATGTTTTGATTTGTTATACGATTTCTTCCACTTATGTTAGTGTGACTACATAGCATCACTATAGTGAAAATATGCTCAATAGGAAAGTATATGTAGAACCTATACAGAATTGTATGCTGTCATGGGGAGGGA
>JAQQSK010007441.1:0-13975 GCA_028658325.1 Potorous gilbertii
GTATGAAAACCTTCTTAACTATTAATGTTATCCCAAGTCATTCCCAGTCATTTGGTTCCCCTTGGTAGTGGTATTCTAGTAGAGGCTGGCTAACCAGTTGCCAGAAATACTGTGGAGAAGCTTCTTCTTCAGCTCTGGCTCAGGTTAGGTATCTACTGTGGTCTCAACACTAAAATTTAGTAATTTTATGATTTTTGGATTGGAAAGATTGGAACACAAAGGGCTATTGAAGAAGTTGAAATTCCATATATGTAGGAAAACAGTAGAGAAAATTGTTCTTGACAGGTTTATATAACAAGTTCTGAACAAACCAGATTTGGAGTTATGAAAGGTGTGATAAATGTGATTGTCACTGAGTTATTGTTAAAAGATCATTGAAAGCAAGACAGTGCAAGAGGTCTAGAAAAGGGTCAAAGATATCCCCGTTTTCATAAAATGGAAGAGAATAGAATATGAAACTAGCATAAATTTAATTCCTACAAAAATTCTAGGATTTATTTATTAAAGGACTAGTTAGTAAACATTTCAATAGCCATCAAAAATAAATTATATCAGACTAAATTCACTTTTTAATTTTGGATATATCTATTATGTTATGAAAATGATGTAATAAAGTTTGCCAATTTCTTTGCCGAAGTATTCGAAAAATGTCTCTCATGTTATTCTTGTGAGATTTATGTAAGTGATATGGGTTAAATGGTAGTGCAGTTATGTAGATTAAGGAAATTGTAACTTCCGGAAACTCTATACCAAGACTTTGTGTAAAGTAGACATTTAATAGATGTTTGAGAAAGAGTTTTGGAATCAAAAGACCTGGGTTCAAATTCAAGTTCTGCAAATTACTACCCATATGACGTTGATCAAGTGAGTCACTCTGATACTTAGCTTCTCCATGTGGATATAGATGACCTTTCAATTCTCTTATAAATCTAAATCTGTGATCCTAGGATCCTACTAATTAATTAGCTGATGCTTCTTACACTGAGAGTGTTCTCTGCCTCTCCTCATCCATGTTTCCAAGTTAAAAACTGAATGCTCAGTTTCAGTGCCATTTTGCCCACAAAATCTAATTTGATCCCTCCATTCAATCATGCCTTATTTGTCCTTTTCTATGAACTTATAATATTCAATTTTACATTCCTTCTATTTATCATTTAAACAAACTATTCTGTTTAGCATTTACAACCCTTGACAATTGGCTCAAACCCACTTTTCCAGGTTTTTTTATATAATACTACTCTTCACTCACTCCCTCGTGAAACCAAACTACATTTCTTGGTGCTCTGAATGTATAATATTTTGTTATTTGTTATGTTTTTTCATACTCTAAAACATAAGACCTCTAACATATTCCATCCTTGCTTCTTTCTACCTCTTAGAATCTCTAGTTTCCCTCAAAATTCAGTTCAAATGAGACTTTTTACATCTGGCCCTTTATCTCTCATCCTCCAAACTGATAGTACTTCCCCATTAAATTACTTTGGATTTCTTGTGCATAATATTAATATATAATATTACATATTATATTATTTATATAGTACATATTACATATATGTGTGTGTATTCACGTTATCTGCATGTCATCCCTCCTTGAGAGCAGGGAATATTTCCTTTTTGTCTTTGTGTCTCCACACCAGGGATCATGCTTTGAATATAGTAAGTGATTAATAAATGCTGGTTGATTGGTCATTATTTGTATATTTCTACACTCCCATGGAACAGTGTAACATTGTAAAGACAGAGACCAGCTCTAATTTAACTGTTTCTTTCCTGGTACCTTGTGTGGTTCTTTTACCCATAGTAAATATGTAATAAAATTTGTTGAAAAAAGAAGGGCAGGAAGAGACATGTTCTAGTTTCTGACATACAAGTGAGTGTCAAAATATGTTTGAAAAACATTAATTTGCATTATTTTCTGTCAAAAAGTACTTTGAAAGTCTTTTAATCATTCTTTCAAAGGAAAACTAGCACTCAGGCTTCTCCGTTTTTAGAAGTCAAGTTCCCATTCGGAAGAACAATAAAGTTGAACAACCCCCATAATTTCTCTAACATCATAAGAATTATCATATTTTATCCTGCTCATCCTTAGTATATCACTAATGGTCATATTCACTTACATGGTATGATTAAGATGAATTAATTCCTATCTTCCTAACTCATGGAGCAGAAATTGGCATGACACATACTTGAATTTGAAAACTTATCAAGGAGGGACAAGTGGAAAAGACAATAGACCCTTCCCAAAAGGGAATCAGTACATGAAAGAAAGCATACATACCCTTTGAAGATCATTGTTGCATTCTTTGAGATCTGAAGAGAGGAACTGAGCTGAATATGGGATATAGACAAAGACACATCTATAGATGGAAATGAAGATCCAGATGGCTTCAGAATGCTAATCAATATGTCCAAGTGACATTACCTGGTGCAGTTCTTGACACATAATTGGAGTTTAATAAATGCTTATTGACTAGCTGGTTGGCATTATAAAAAAATAAGCTAATTCTACTCTCAGCACTTTCCAACCTTCAGCAACACTTCCTCTAACAACCTGAATACCCCCAAATGGAACTAACATGTGATCTCCAGAAAACAGTCATAGTAGTCAGTTATTTAAATTACGAATGGATTTCAGTTTCATTGATAAGTGGAGACAAATCGCAGATAATACTCTTAGCAGTGTTTGATTCTTCATTCAGTGGCAAAAGAACATACTACAATGTTAGTAAACCTTCTTCCTGCTCCAACCTCTAAGTCATCAAAATGAATTTCCTAAAGCACAGAATTTGACCAAGTCACTTTCCTATTTGTTTAACTCTGTGGCTCCCTCTCACTTTCAGGATCAAACTTAAAACCATCTCTTTGTTTTTTTTAAAAAACCCTTTATAACTTCTCACCTTCCTACCTTCCCAGTCTTATTAAACTTTAATCTCCTTCATGTACTCTGCCATAAAGTGGCATTTGGCCTCCTTATTCTTCCTCCAATATTTCTTGATTCCAGGCATTTTCATTGACTACCTGAAATTCTCTTTTACTGACTTCCCTGGCATCCTTCAAGGTTCAAATAAAGTTCCACCTATAAGAAACCTTTCTCAGCCTTCTTTAATCTAAATGCCTTCATTATGAGATGTTTTCCAATTTATCCTTTATATAGCTTGTTTGAAAATAATTGCTTGCATTTTGTCTCTCATAATAGGATGTGACCATGAGAGCAGAGATCCTATTTTTTTGGCTTTCTGTTCATCCCCAGAACATAGCACAATGTTTGGCATGCAGTAGGAGTTTAATAAATGCAGCATTTTACAGATAAGTCAAATCACCAAAACCACCTTGATAATTGTTTTCTCTCAGATTCCAGTGCAAACAATCCAGGACTGTGAACTCAGGAACCTTGGGGTTAACTGTGCTCTCAGCCCACTGCCATTATTGATGGAGAAATAATTGTGGAGAAAGGGGTCATCTTCCTCATCATCACTAGCAAGAACTGCTCAACAAATTGGCACCAAAGAGGCATAGGAGCCCTGGGAATGTCAAAACCCCTCTCCACCCAGACCACTGGTCCTCTTTCCAGCTCATCCCTTAATAGTCCTCATCCAGGGAAATAATTCCTATGAAAAAGGGCCCACACATCCCCACCACCTGCCAACCAACTTCAACCTATACGTCAGGCAAATCAATTTAGCTAAAATAACAAGGCACCCTGAGAGATAAAAGCAACATGTTCCTGATGAGTCAAATCATAACAACTCCACTGACCACCATGATCCCTCAGATTCCATTCAAGACATCCCAGGATCCTGAACTCAAGAATCTATAAAGTCGTAATGCTTCCAGTCCAGTACCCACAGGCATCATGCTAAGAAGCAATCCCTCTGAAGATGTAGCCTAACAACTGTTCCTGAAAGTAGTACCAAAGATCAAAAAACTTCTTGCCAAGTCCTTGCACTGTCAAATGGCTCAACATCAGAAACTGGTAAGATGTTATTAATACAAATGACAATAGAGAAGAAGTATTACCATTTGCTATTCTTTTACACTCCTGGCTCCTGCAGAAACTTTCAGCTGGTTTATTCTGAAAATTTCCCTGTTTGTAGTCTCTTCCATTATGAAAATGTGAGTTCCTTTAGAGCAGGTACTGTCTCCTTTTTCTATTTGTATTCTCTTAGCTCCAGACCTAGTAAGTGCTTTGTAAATTATTCATTCATTCCTTCATTAATGCACTAACTAGCTATGTGATGCTGGACATGTCACTTAATCCTGTTTGCCTTAGTTTCCTCATCTGTAAAATGAGCTGGAGAAGAAATGGAAAACCAATCTACTATCTTTGTCAAGAAAACTCCAAATAGGGTCATAAAGACTCAAACACAACTGAATAACCACAAAAGGTACAATTGTTAAGTCTCACAAAGAAAATAATAATTTTCAATTTCCCAAGTGGATAGAACAACTGTATTTAAAGTGACTTACCTTTTATTGATTTAATATGAAAGAAGACATCCACAGGATACTGGCTAGAGATTTGTTTCTTTTTATGGAAAATAAAAATCACAACTCAATGGGAGGAATTGGCATTATTGAGGACCAAAAAATTCAAGCAAGAGATTTCCCTTACTCTTATCCTGTATTCAAAAATAAAAAGAGACTTACAATCAGCAATCATTTAGTGAAGGCAAAGAAAGGGAAAAGGCTAAGAAAGAAAGAGAAGAGAAATTCAAAACAATGTCATTAAATCTAATTCTTTTTCACTGAACACCTATGTTATGTCTACCACTGTTGGATAAAGTAAAGAAATTAAATAAGGGCTAGAGGAGTGCATAATTCTGATGGTAACAAGGTAAGTTGTCATATTTTGAAAGAAACATGGTAAATGTGTGACAGAAATGTCATTGAGTATATGAGAAATATTTGCCTGACTTCACAAAACATTGCCCTCACATAACCCCATAAATGCTTTAAAACATAAACACACATACATTTATCTATATATCCATATGTATACATGTGTGTACATGTTTATATGCCATACATATCCATACCTATAGATATATATGTATACATATATGTTTATTGACCTGACCCATTATGATCCATTATTTTTATCAACCAACTAAATTATTCAGGAATCACATAACCCTAAAAATTAGTTAATTGTTCTACATTTCCACTGTTAGCACTCAGGAACTTCAAGTACAATAAACTAATCAGTCATGTATGGGCAGTCAATTTTCAATCATCCCAAATTTTTCTCTTCTCAAAATTGTGTAGCATAAATGTCTTTACATTTTGCCAACTCTTTTTTCATATATTTGCTTCCAATTTTTCCAATGATCTTTGAAGAAGTAGATATCTTCCCTTCATCACGAAAAAAATTATCCTTCATAGACAAAAAATAAAATCAATTCAAGGGCTTATCACTTACACTTCTCCACCCCTCATTCACCTTTTTATCTCATTCACCTTGAGAAGACCAAGGGTCCCTTTTCTTAAGTCTTCATGTCTTAAATAGACTGGTTTAGTCTGGGTCCCTTGAAAACTCTCAATAGATTAAATCCCCATAGTGAATTCCAGAGGGACTGTCTCCAACTCATAATTATGGTTTAAGCAGTTGTATATTTTAGAGTATGCCTTTTCTGTTTTAAGTATTTTGTGTGTGTGTGTGTGAATGAAATAGCTACCCCATATTATATATTAAGAACCTTCTCAAAGGGAATTTCAAAGGGAAATAGACAAACAGGGCAGTCTTGAAAATAACATGTTAAATTTATTACAATTTAAAAATTTTTTTTTAAATCAAGTCATATATAAGATATTTGTGGTTTCGTATAACTCTCTTTTCTGCTCTACTTTGTATATGTAAATATTGCCCTTTCATGTATTCATTAAATTCAGAATAAAAAATACATTAAAAATGAACCATTCTATTCCCTCTTGGGGAAAATCAAGATACGAATTGAGCTTAAATTGAAAGTGGAGGTATAGGGTGAGGAGTGTAAAGCAACTAGAGAGTTCAAGAAAAATTACCTGACTTCTTCTTTTAGGGCCTAGGCTTCCCTAGGACAGAACCCAGTTCACTTAATTTGGTCAAGAGGTATGGGGTCCTTTAAAGGGCAAAGACAAAGATTGTAAAATTATAAGACAGAGGTCTTAAAAGATAGTTGAATTGTAATAAGATATTTACATGATTGTAGTAAATTTCAATATTTGCCCATAAAAAATAGATAAATCAAACAAAAAAGGGAATAGAAAAATATAGACCCAAACATATTGCTATAAATTCTAGGTATGAACTACATATCAACTACCAAATGAAAATTTTAAAGAATATTATTTCTTAGTTTTCCACAATACCTGTATAAAAAAAATCATATACTAGGGCAGAAATTCTTACCTTGGGTGGTCAGTGGATAGCTTTCAGGGGAGACAATAACTAGCATGAGAAAAATGCATCTTTAACTTCACTAGCTTTTAACTAAAATTTATTTCCTTCAATTATAAATACAGAAAACAAAATGTGATTCCTTTTCTGTTTCCTAGATTTCACCAGAAAGTCAAAGACAACCAGGAAAGAAAAAATGGAAAGAATCCCTGCTCTCAAGTGTTCTCAATCAAAGCTATGGCCCCAAAACGATTTCCCCATCCTAGTATTTCAAACTTCCCAGCCTCATTGAGCATCTCCAGTCAAATCACTGTGTGCTCCTTATTCTTGATATTTATGCTTTTAATTTTTTTCTCTTATTACTTTTTCTAGAATTTCTAAAACTAGGTGAAACTGTAAAGAGAAAGGAAATGCTTTTATTTTATTAATGTATTTATTGTGCCAGGGTTATGTGCCATCTCAGACTGGTGTTGCAGTACTTGAAGCCATCTCAGGCTCACCCACCTGTTAACTTGTACCATGCTTTCCATTGGTATAACTACATTATATCCTAAAAGAAGCAAAACGCAAGTTTGCCAGGAATAAAGGAGGTTTTGGGTAAGCATGTGCCTGCTGAAGTAGAGAATATCACAAAAACTGAAGCAGATGGCAAAGATAATGATGACATTGATCTCTATGGGTCTGATGAGGAGGAGGAAACTGAAGAAAGAAAGAAGCTAAAAGAAGAACATCTTTGCTCAATATGAATCAAAGAAATAAAAAAATCGTCTGCAATTGTTTCCAAGTCTTCTACCTTACTGGATGTAAAACCTTGAGATGATGAGATAGATATGGCAAAATTGGAGGAATGTCTGAGAAGCATTCATACAGACGATTTGGTCTGGGGATCTTCTCTACTATTTCCCTTCAGATATGACATCAACAAGCTTCAGGCACAATTTGTGGTTGAAGATGACATTGAGACAGATATGCTAGAGGAATGAGTAACTGCCTTTGAAGACTATATGCAATTCATGGATGCTGTTGCCTTCAATGGGATCTAAAACCTACCAACCTCAAAAATGATACTTAAATAAAAATATTTACAAAAAAAAAAAAGGAAATTCTCATCTTATGGTTAACAGCTATGGAGACTATAATTTTGGTTGACAGAGGCATCCTGAGCTGGGATTGCTATGTTAATAAAGCTTATTTACCTCCAAGTTCAGAATTATTTTCTGACTCTCAGCCATCCATTATTCTCTATGAGAATAAATTGTCTAATGAGAATAAATAAGCAAGTTATAGTACATGAAAAGCCTGATTCTGTTTATTCCTTGGTCAAACATTTGGCAAGTAAACAGCATTCTCTTTGTTCTTGAGTAAACCTTTGGTAAAGGGGAATCCTACTCTGTTTGTTCTTAGGACAAACTTTCAGTTAAGATGGGTACTGTTTTTTCTTAGAACAAAATTTTGGTTAAGGGGGCAACTGATTCTATTTGTTTCTTGGGTTCAAATGTTTGGTAAATGATTGGCAGCAAGAAAACTCTGTTGCATCAGGGTGAGAAAGAAGGTAGATCAATGTAGACTGTGCCAGCACAAGTCTCCAGAAAAGTAAAAGAAGGCTTTAGGGTGACTGAATCAATGTCAGCAGTGGCACTTTCCACACCCCTCAGCCAGCAGATGTTAAGGGGATTGTATAATAGGCCAGAAGGAGACTTAAAGAGTTTCCTTTTCTGGTACCATGGACAGGACTCTGTTACATTGTGTATGGTTGGACATGGGTCATGGTACTGGGTCTTATTCCACCTGTGAGCTGAAACATTGGAACAGCAGGGTTTGTGGCCACAAGGGAGCAAGGACCCTGGTCACAATTTCAGGATTGAAAAAAGTCCTTTTGACAGCTCACAAACCAGTGCAGAATAGAGGAGAGTAGTAAACACACCTCTCCCTAAATCATCTTACCTTGGAAATGTCAAAAAATTATAAGTCCCTGAAACTGAAACAGTTCTGGAAACAGCTACACAAAAAACCTCAAGGTTTGGACAGTAACCCCCACTTTGAGAAGCAGAGCCCCACTTTAGCATAAAATTAAAAGTCAAAACATTACCTGGGAAATGATCAGACAAGAGGAAAAAAATCTGACCACAGAAAGTTATTACGGTGAATACACCCTCAGAACACAAAAATGTCAAAGTTCCTACATCCAAAAACCTCCAAGAAAAATATGAATTGATCTCAGGGCATGGATGATTCAAAAATGATTTTAAAAATCAGCAAGATTTTCAAAGGAAAAGAAGGCACAAACACTCACTGGAGAAAATAATTCCTTAAAAAGTTAGATTTGGGCAAGCAGAAGCTAACAACTTTGTTAGCTTCAACTGACAAACTAACTAACATCAACTAACAACAAGAAACAATCAAATAAAATCAAAAGAAAGAAAAATAGAAAACAACATGAAATAGCCATTGGATTTGTTTTAAATATGTATGTGTGTGTATATACTATATATAGTATGTATATACATACATACATATATATATATATATATATATATATATACTCATATATATGTAGTACCTGGAAAATAGATCCAGGAGAGATCATTTAAGAATTAATGGACTACCTGGAAGTCATGATAAAAAAAAATGATACTAGACATCTTCTTTCAAATTATTAAGGAAAGTTGTTCTGATATTAAAAAAACAGGGTAAAATAGAAATTGAAAGAATCCACTGATCACTTCCTGAAATAGACCCAAAAATGAAAATTCCCAAGACTATTACAGCCAAATTCTAAACCTCCCAGATCAGAGAGAAAATATGGCAATGAGCTAGAAAGGAACAATTCAAGTATTGTGGAGCCACAGTCAGGATAACACAAGATTTAGCAGCTTATACCTTAAAGAAGTGGAGGGCTTGGAACATGATATTCCAGAGGGCAAAGGAGCTAGAATTACAACCAAGAATCACTGATGCAGCAAAACTGAGTATAATTCTTCATGGGGTTAAATGGATATTGTATGAAATAGATGACTTTTTGGATGAAATGAATGAATTTCAAAAATTTCTGATGAAAAGACCAGAATTAAATAGGAAAATTGACTTTCAGATACAAGATTCAAGAGAAGCATAAAAAGGAAAACAGGAAAGGAAAATAATCAGGGATTTGATAAAGTTAAACTCTTTATATTTCTATATGGAAAAATGCTATGTATAACTCCTAAAATCTTTCTCATTATTAAAGAAGTTTGAAGGAGTTTGCATAGACAGAAAGGAGATGTGTGAATTGAATAAGATAGTATCATTATCTAAAAAACATAAAAATAAGGAGTGAGAAAGAGGAGAAAAAGAAAAGGAGAGATAGAATGGGATAATTATCAGACATACAAGAGACTTGAAAGAGATTTTAGAGTAGAGGGGGAAATATGGGGAGCTGGAGGGGAACATATGAACATTTCCTTCATCAGAACTGGCTCAAAGAAGGAATGATAAACATAGTACACACTCAGTTGGGGGTGGAAATCTATCTTATACAAGAAATTAGGAAAGGAAGGGAATAAGGGAAGTGGTGGAACTGAAAGGAGGGAGGGTAGGTTGGGGGAGGTATAAGTGACAAGAAAAATATTTTTGAGAATGAGCAGGGTAAAAGGAGAGAGAGTAGGATAAATGGGGGAAAATAAGATGAAGGGAAATGCATAGTTGGCAATCATTGTAGGGAAAAAAATTTATAGTTTCTCTTATACAGACTTCAATTCTCAAACATACAGAAAACTGAGTCAAATTTATAGACAAAAGAGACATTCCTCAACTGATACATGGTCAAAGGGTAACAACAGGCAGTTTTCAAGACAAAGTAATCAAAGATATCTACAATCATATAAAAAAATGCTCTAAATCTCTGTTGATGAGAATTGCAAATTAAAACAACTCTGAACTATGACCTCATACCTGTCATATGCATTAATATGACAGAATAGGAAAATGACAAACATTGGAGAGGATATGGGAAAATGAAAACACTAATGTACTATTGGTGGAACCGTATGCTGATGTAATCATTCTGAAGAGCAATTTGGAACTACGTTCAAAGAGCTATAAAACCATGCATACCTTTTGACCAAGCAATAGTAGGTCTGTATCCCAAATCTCTATATTTAAATAAAAAGAAAAAACTGCCTATGTATGCAAAAAATACCCTGACAGCTCTTTTAGTGGTGGCAAAGAATTGAAATTGAGGGGATGTCCATCAATTGAAGAATAGGTGAACAAGTTGTATATGATTGTGATGGAATTTTACTGTGCTTTAAGAAATGATGAGCAAGATGATCTCAGGAAAATCTTGAAAGACTTATATGAAGTGATGCAATTCATGCCAGGAATGAGCAGAACCAAGAGAAAATTGTACACAGCAGCAGTAATATTGTGTGATGATCTACTATGAATAACTTAACTACTCTCAGCAATACAATGATTCAAGACAATTTTGTAGGACTTAGGATGAAAGGTGCTGTCCATCTCCAGAGAAAATACTAGTAGAGGCTAAATGCAGATCAAAGATGCTTTTTCTTTACTTTTCATTTTTCTTGGATTTCCTTATTGTCCATTTTATTTCATACTTTCTTTTCATATTTAATTTCTTTTCATACTTCCATGGGACGTTTACTTTGTATGACTACACATGCTATGTCAAATTGCTGCATTCTCAATGGGGGAGGGGGTTGATGGGAGAAAAATTGGAACTCAGAATCTGAAGAAAGGGATTGTTAAAATTGTTTTTGTTTGCAACTGGGGAAAAATAAAATATTAAATAAGATTTTTTTTAAATGATGAGTCCTTAATCCAGTAACTTGGGTCTTTGAATTTGTTAAACATTAAACTCCTGCATTCATTTGTTTCTGTATGATGTATACCTAGTCTATTCCACTTCTTGACTGTTCTGTTTATTTACCAGTTCAAAATAGTTTGATGAGTAGTTTGTTGAGTAATTTGTAGGGAAGTTTGAGATCTGGTACTACTTTCCACTTTTTATTTCATTAATTCCTTTGAAATTTAAGATTTTTCCTCCACATCATGTTTCTAAAAATTCTCACCTTATTAAAATAATTTCTTACTAGTTTGCTTGTTATATATCAATAAGTAGATTACTTTTTGTGGGGTCTTCATTGGGGAAAATTCATAAAACACAGTAAAAAGTGAAAGCCATAATTTAAACTCTGTGAAAGGTAGAAGCCAGGATATGGTGAGTAGTTAAAAATCATAATTCAGACTGAGTCATAACTTAGATAATATATTAGTTAATAGTCATAACATAAATACAGTGACCAATTTATGGCCAATACATGGTCAATACTCAAACCCATGGTTGACCTTTCACCAGCAACATTGCCTCATTGTCCAAGTTTGGAAATGAGCTCATGACTAAGCAAAAATCCAACATATCCACCAGTTACTAGCAGTGTGCTTTATAGCTCCATCTCCTTTTGTTTTATTTCCATAACTACCACTGGGCTTTCCTGGGGTCCTTGCAGGGATTGATCCACTATTGAAACTGCTTTGTATCTGTTGTCCCAGATTGACCTTTTCTGTAAGTAATCCATTATGATGATTTTAACCATTTTTTGAACTCTATGTTTAATCATAATAGAGTTTTTTGCCTCTTCTTTCTTCAGTACAAAATTAGCTCCTGTAATTGGGTAAACTGAGAATATCCCACTGCACAAGGACATTGGCCTTTGGAAAGATAAAGATTTCTCCAGCCAGGGGAATACAGGATCCTACAACTGAGGTAGCATTGTCATTTTTGTTATATTGATACAACAAACCCATGAGTAATTAATATTTATATAATTATTTAGATCTGCTTTATCTTTTCACTGTTTCTCCAATATATTTTATTTCATTAAGTATTTCTCAATAACTTAAAAATAATTTTACCATTCATTTTTTAAACTTTAAGTTCAAATTCTGTCCCCAACCTTTCTTCACTACTTTCTCCTTGAGAAAGCAAGCATTTGATAAAAATTATGCTTGTGAAGTCATGTAAAACATGTTTCCATATTAGCCCTGTTGCAAAAAAAAGCACAGACCAAAAAAGAAAACAAGAAAAATTAAGTTTAAAAAAATATGCTTTGATTTGCATTCAGACTCATCAGTTGTTTCCTCTGGAGGTAATAGCATTTTTCATCAAAAGTCCTTTGGAACTGCCTTGGATCATGGTATTGCTGAGAATACCTAAATCATTCACAGTTGATCATCGTACAATATCACTGTTACTGCATGCCATGTTCTCCTGGTTTTGTTCATTTCACTTTGCATCATTTCATATATCTTCCCAATTTTTATGAAACCAGTATGCTCACTTCTTAGAGTATAACAGTATTCCATCACAATTAAATATCACAACATATTCAGCCATTTCCCAATTGGTGGACATCCCTGCCATTTTTAATTCTTTGCCACCACAAAAAGAGTAGTCATAAATATTTTTGTACATACAAGTTCTTTTCCTTTTTCTTTGATCTCTTTGGGATACAGATCTAGTAGTTGTATTTCTGTGTCAAAGGGTATGCACAGTTTTATAGCCCTTTAGGCATATTTCCAAATTGTTCTCCAGAAAGGTTGGATCAGTTCACAACTCCACCAACAGTGTATTAATATCCTATTTTTTTCCACATCTCTACAATGTTTGTCATTTTCCTTTTCTGTCATATTAACCAATGTGACAATGAGAGGTGACACCTCAGAGTTGTTTTAATTTAGATTTCTATAATGAATGGTGATTTAAAGCAATTTTTTTCATATTAGTATAGATAACTTTGATTTCTTCCTCTGAAAGTGCATATTCACATACTTTGACCATTTATCAATTGGGGAATAACTCATATTCTTATACATTTGACTAAGTTTTCCATGTATTTGAGAAATGGGGGGGGGCGGAGTAGAAAGACTCACCTATGCTAGGTCCGAACCCACAGCCCATAGATTTCCTGTAAAAAGAACTCCTGACAAATTCTGGAACAGTAGAAGCCACGCAGCAACACAGTGAAGGAGATTTCTGCTGCAGAGAGCCCTGAAAAACCGACCGCAAAGGTACCCCAGACGGGAGCGGAGTCCTGTCCTGCCGAGCGCTCCCCTCCCCCGCACTGGCCACGTGGCACTGAGAGGAGCAAGCAGAGCTCAGCAGGCGTCAGGTACCTGAATCTCCGGCGGCCGCGAAAGGTCCCTCCAACCACAGATGCACAGGTCAGTGAGAGAGACGGGCGAATCTCCGGGACTCGGACCCCCTGGGAAGCGGCCGCTGCGGCAGAGGCTGAGGCAGCTCGGCCAGAGACTCCCAGAGCAGGCTGGAGCTCCACCCCAGCTCCACTACACAGGATTTCTGTATAAACCCCCTGAAAGAACTGAGCCTGGGAGGCAGCCCTGCCCCCACCTGAGAACCAGCAGATAAGCCCCCATTGAAGAGCAGTCAAGCCTGCCTCCAAAAGCCCTGAGGCTGGGAAGCAGCATTTGAATCTCAAGACCCCAAGCACTAGCGGGCGGATCTAGGCCAGGGGGTGGAGAGGACTCTCAGAAATCAAATAACTGGCTGGGAAAATGCCCAGAAAAGGGAAAAAAACT
>JAQQSK010007442.1:0-13975 GCA_028658325.1 Potorous gilbertii
GGATCTATTTTCCAGGCCAGTTATTTTTCCAATGAGATATTTCACATTCTCTTCCATTTTGTCATTCTTTTGGTTTTGTTTTGTGATTTCTTGATTTCTCAGAAAGTCATTAGCCTCCATCAGTTCCATTCTAATTTTGAGAGAACTATTTTCTTCAGTGAGCTTTTGCACCTCTTTTTCCACTTGGCTAATTCTGCTTTTGAAAATATTCTTCTCCTCATTGGCTTTTGGAACCTCTTTTGCCATTTGAGTTAGCCTATTTTTCAAGGTGTTATTTTCTTCAGCATTTTTTTGGGTCTCCTTTATCAAAGGTATTGACCCGTTTTTCATGCTTTTCTTGCATCTCTTTCATTTCTCTTCCCAGTTTTTCCTCCACCTCTCTAATTTGTTTTTCAAAATCCTTTCTGAGCTCTTCTATGGCCTGAGCCCACTGGATATCTATTTCAAATGTTCGGGATACAGAGGCCTTGACTCCTATTTCTTTCCCTGATGGTAAGCATTGTTATTCCTCATCAGAAAGGAAGGGGGGAATCATCTGTTCACCAATAGAGTAACCTTCTATGGTCTTATTATTTTCCCCTTTTCTGGGCATTTTCCCTGCTAGTTACTTGACTTCTGAAATTCCTCTCCACCCCCGCCCAGATCCACCCAGCTGGTGCTTGAGGTCTGAGATTCAAATGCTGCTCCCCAGCCTCAGGGCTTTCAGCAGTGCGCCTGGCTGCTATTTATTCAATGTGAGCTTAAGTTCTGGTGCTCAGGTGGGGGCAGGGCCGCCTCCCAGGCTCAGTTGCCTCCGGGGATTTATGCAGAGATCTTCAATAATGGAGCTCCTGCTGAGCTCCTGCCTGCCCCGGGAGCTCCTGGTCACCCACTGCCTCTGCCACTGCCTCCCAAGGGGGCCTGAGTTATGGAGACACCCCGCTCCCCTCTCAGCCAGTCCAGAAGTCTCTGTCACTGATCTGTGCATCTGTGGGTGGAGGGACCTTCGTGACCTCTGGAGCTTCTGTCCCTGAAGCCTGCCCCGATCTGCTCCTCTCTTTGCTGTGTGGTCCAGGAAGGACTGGGTTCCGCTCCCAACTGGTGCGTGATAGACCTTTGGGGTCGGTTTTTCAGGGCTCTCTGGAATGGAAATCTCCTTCACTCTGTTGCTGCACGACTTGCACTGCTCCAGAATTTCAGAATTCTTTTTACGGGAGATCCATGGGCTGTGGGTTCAGAGCTAGCATATGTGAATCTTTCTACTCTACCATCTTGGCTCCTCCCTAATTCCAAAGAATTTATGATGAAAAATGCTGTCCTCCGCCAGGGAGAGAAATGATGAACTCTAAATGTGAAGCATATTTTTAACTTCATTGTTCTGGCTTTTTTTTTTTACAACATGGTAAATGTGGGAATATGTTTTGTATGATTTCATTTCTATAATGGGTGTTGCCTCATCAATGGATGGGGAGGAGTGGGGGAGGGAGAAAATCTTGAACACAAAACAAAATTAAGTAATTAACAAAAAAAGGAGAAAATCACTTTGGAAGCTGACAGGAGGACCGATTGGAGTCGCAGAGTTCCTTTAGAAGGCTAGGTGAGAGTTGTAGAAATGTGATGGTTTACAGAGTAGAGAAAATGCATTGGAAAGATTTTGTGAAGGTAGAAATGGCAAGATTTGGCAACTCATTGGATACAAATTATTTACATTTCATTTGAACCCTCAAACATGTCCTTGATGTGATGGCACCAGAACAGGAATAAAGCTAAGGCCATCTGTGAAAGGGCTTCTCACCACAAACTGGTTCCTTATCTCAAATTTGGCTTTCTGTCCCATGGAGATCGTGCCAAGCTCTCACACAGAACTCAGCACCCCACAGTCTACCCCCTACATTGGCTTCATAGCAGTTAGCACAATAGGAAAGGACACAGAGACATTCCTATTTTGGATACATTTCTTCTCTGGAAAGACAGACGATGTAGCAACTCCCGGAAACTTTCGGGACCAATTATAAAATAGATACAGAAAGAGAGATAGCTTATTTGTACATGGCTATTTTTTATATTGCCTCTTCCATTCAAATTAGATTGTGAACTCCTTGAGATAAGGGACTATTTTTGGGTCTTTCTTTGTATACGCAACATTTAGCATTTTTCTTGGCACGTAGTAGGAGCTTAATAAATACTTTTTTCTGACTGGCCTTTCTCAATTCTTGGAAGCTCACCTTTAGTTTAACTTATTCTGGGAACAATCCAATTGCCCCAAAATTGGTCAGGCTATTTCAATCTCCTAGCAAATGATGATATACCCTGCGTATATAGGTAAGGCAGAGCAAGAGTAAAGCTCAGTCTCAAGCGACTTTCACCAGGTTCAATGAAGAGTATCCCAGCTGTGGAACCTGGCCATGGTGTTGAGTACTCCCTTTCTAATAGTCAACCACTTACTTGACAAGACTGTTGTGAAGAAAGCTTTGTATAATCCCCTATATAAATATTTGCTGTTACTATTCTTAGCATCTTTCTGCAAGAAAAAAAGTAGTGGTGGTTACCATGTGAGGCCCTACTCTGACTCCTTCCTACCTCCATTGAAGTCATTTGTTTCTTCTACCACACTTTTAATCTTCCAGTCATCCTGAAAGTCACAGGAGCAAACCTTAACTATTACTAGCTTACATGAATTCAATATAGTGCGAAGGACAAACTACTGGGGAGCTTTAAGGACTTTTTGCAGAGAAAAGGTGCGCCGCACTTAGTCCTGCAATGGGATGGATTTCTCTGGTGCTCTCATTTCATCCTTCCATTAGTTTTCTCATTCTAACTCCTTGGGGAACCCTCAGAAATGTACAAGGCATACTAAACTTTGTGAAAGCCAATACAGAGACTTCTGACCATGATCTAAAATTCTGACTAAAAGACATGAAGCTGAACAGATCCATGGAATACCTTTTCTTCCTAAGTCTGAAGTCCTTTAATGAGTTCCTAAAATCCACCTTAATCATAGGATCAAACCATTCCCTCTCCACCTATGCAGATCCAAATCTTTTCATGGTCCCTTACTATGTTCAGAAAAAATATATTTTAATTCATTCTACTGTAAGAGATTCCCTCATATCTGGCCCAAAAACACGTTTTGAGTTCTTCTCATACTCTTTTGCAGCTAACACTCTATGCTCCTAGTGTAATATGTTCTCCTACCACTGTGCCTTCACTCCCATTATCCCTGCTTATTGAGTGACCTTTCTCCCACATCAGGCAAATGAATCGATATTGCCCCTTCAAAGCTCAACTTAACTAGGAATGTACTCCATGAAAGCGGAGGATTGCCCTCCAGGTCATAGCACAACTAGAGGATTGTGTTCTGGTCCAGGCTCCACCTTTTGGGAAGAACACTGACAAATTAACTGTCTTCAGAGAAGAGTGGCCAGAGTGGTGAATGGGCTCGAGATTGTGCATATGAGAATTGGTTAGAGGAACTGGGCACGTTTAGCTTGGAGAAGAAAAGACTCATGGGAGACAGTATCAACATCCTCATTGAAGAGCTATCATGTGTATGAAAGGGTTAGATTTGCTTGATTTGGTCCTAGAAGGCAGAAAATGGAGGGATGCGTGGAACCTGCGAAAAGAAGATTTTTTTCTCTATGTAAAAAAGCACTTTCTTATGATCAGAACAGTCCAAAATGAAATGGGATGCTTTAGGAAGTAGCAAGTTCCCCATTACTGGAGCTCTTCAAGCATAGTCTTGATGACCACTTGATTAGGACTGGACCAGATGACCTCAGAAGTCCCTTCCTACTTTGAAAGGTCACCGTTCTGTGATCCTATGGGAGATATAAACTTGGATGAGACAGTTGCTCCCTTAGAAGATTAATACTTATCTTCTCTTACCCACAACTGAGCTATGGAAGACATATTTTAAAGAGATGAACTCCTCATTTGCCTTTCAAGATTGCTCCCTTTAGGTCCCTCCCAAAACTTACTGGATACCAAGTGGCCTGACCCATTTTCATTTCTTTGGCTGAGGGTTCTGGGCAGCTGTGGCAGACAGCTGTTGTATTTCTACCCCAGAGAGAGCTGCATTTCACTGGTGTGTAAAGCCATTTTCATTAAGCGGACAGAGAATGCGGTTCTCCAGAATGAAAGATGCCACGTTGGATGCCAGAGCAGGACAGAGAAGGGCTGTTAACCACTAATAAATGCATTGGACTCAAGTCTCACACACTGCAGGCCTGGTTTATGCTGCAGTAAGCTCTTCTTTGCGAGTAACTAATAAAGCTATAAAGAAGGGAGAGCAAATGAGTTTTAATTCTCTGCCTGAGAATGAGACCAGGGGTTCCCCCAGTGCTTACCCTTCTCCTTCTTCCTGGCTCCCATCTTCTCCTCCTCAATATGCTCAGCCTCACAATAGAGCTCAGTTCACCCTTGGGCCCAAGGTTTATTTAACTACTGACTGAGCTATGTAGCTGAAACCAAAGTTAGGCAATGTTTATTACAATCAATAAATCATGGTACCGTATCTGATCCAGAGACAGAAATAGCACACAGAGGGAGAACAAGCTTCTGGGGAGCTCTGAGGGTGACCGCCAGTGTAGAGATAAGACTTGATGTATCAAGCCCAGTTGCATATTGGCTGCAATGGACAGGCTTTCCCTGGAGGCCTGGTATTGTCCTGTCATTTTTTTCTGTGCTCTTTCTTTGGGGAAGCCTTGGGAGTTTTGCAAACATGTTGTTCTTAATAAAAATAGCTACCACTTACGGAGAACTTAAAGATTTGTAAGGTTTTGTTTATGTTAGCTCTTTTGATTTTCCCACAACAACCTTGGGAGATAGCTGCTATTATTAACCTCAGTTTTGTAGATGGGAAAACTGAGATTGAATGGTCACAGAGCCAGTAAGTGTCTTAAACAGGATTTGAATTAAAGTCCTCCTGACTCAAGTCTATTGCCCTTATCCACTTAGACATCTCACTCTCCTTCCTACAGGCTGATGGAAAATTTTGGTTGAATGAGAGTTCACCTTTACTACATTTCTTGAATATGTCTTCCTTGATTCTATGAAACTGCCATCACTCTACTATAAGCCCTCATCACCTCATTCCCTAATTATTACAATATCTTTCCAGGGGGCCTTCCTGCCTCATGTATCTCTCTATTCCAATACATCATCCATTCACAGTCATTAAAGTGATTTTCCTAAAATCGGGTCCAATCATGTCACCTCTCTACTCAATAAATTCCAATGGCTTCCAGAAACAAATACAAAATTCAGTTGACCTTCAAAGTCCTTCATAACCTGCCCCCTCCTATATTTCCAGTCTTCTTACACTTTACTCCCCAACACATATTCTTTGATTTAGGCTACTGGCCCCCCAGCTGTTCCATGAACAAGATACACCCTCACTCAGCTCCAGGAGTTCTCTCTGACTTTTCCCTATGCCTGTAATATTCTTCTTCCTCTACTTTGACTGCTAATGTCTCTGGTTTCCTTTAAATTCCAATAAAATCCCAGCTTTTGCAGGAAGCCTTCACCAATTCCCTTTAAGTCAGTGCCTTCCCTCTGTTATTTTCCATTTATATTGAATATTGCTTGTTTTGTATATATTGCTTGCATGTTATCTCCTCCCTTAGATACTAAGTTCCTTGAAGACCAGGATTGTCTTTTGCCTCATTTTTTTATTCCCTAGGGTTTAGCACAGTGCCTGGCAAGTAGTAGTCACTTAATACATGTTTATTCATTGATTGAATGACATTATGCCAAGCAACCTTGTGGGATCATTTTTCTTCCTAAGTTCAAATGACTTAGAACTGCAGGGGAGCTTAGAAAAAAAGCAAAAAGCCTATCTCATTGTATATAGATGAAGAAACTAGAATCACAGAATGTGAAAAATACAGTCACTCCAACTTCATCTTATTTTATCTCTGGTAAAGAAAAAAACATAGAATCACAGAATAGACTAAAGTAAGAAGGAACTTTAGTGATTATCTAGTTCAAACCCTTAATTTTACAGTAGAAGAAACTGAGGCACAGGGAGAAGAGATTTGTCCAAGATCACAAGAATAGTAAGCAGGAAAGGCATGAAATGAAACAAAGTTATAGGACCACAAGCTGATAGATACTTTAGAATAACCTAATTCAAACTTCTTACTTTACAGACAAAGAATCAGAGCTCACGAGAGGTTATTTGTAGAGTTTGGATTTGAACATAGATGGTTTAGGACAAATCTAAGATTGGCCCAGTCATTCTGGAAAGCAATAGGGTTACCAAAGTTATTTAACTGTGCAAGCCCTTTGACTCAGTGATAAACCACTAGTTCTGTACTTCAAAAAGATGAAAGAAAGAGGAAAATGACCCACATTTACAAAAATATTTACAGTAATTTTTTTAAGTAATGAAGAACTGGTAAGAGAGTATTCATCTATTAAGTAATGGTTGAAATGGTTTAAAAACTATGGTATGTTGATGTAATGAAATATTATTGAGATGGAAAAGATGACTAGGACAGTTTCTGAGAAGCCTAAGAAGACTTGTCTGGACTGATGCAGAGATTAAGGGAGAATAACAAGGAAACCAACTTATACAATAACAATGTTGTAGACACAAACAATTTTGAAAAACTTGAGTGCTCTGATCAATCCAACAACCAGCCATCATTCCATAAGATCAGTGGTGATGCCTATTACCAAACTCCTGACAGAGGTCATGGACTCAGGCTACATAAGACATATTTGGGGACATGATATTTATTTGTTACAAGGGTGATATATTTCTTATTTTTCTTTCTTAGGGGAGAAAAAAGTGGGTGGGAAACAAAGTAAATTCTTCTTAATTGAAAAAAATAATTAGAAAAACAAATCTAATAACTTTAACAGAGATAAAAGTAAAGTCTTATGCTTGAATTTAAAAAAATCAGCCTCACAATTGCAAGATTAGAGAGGTATGTCTTGACAGCAGTTGATCTGCAAAACATGTGAAGTCAGTGCCTTCTAAGTTCAACATGAGTCAACAGTGTGATATGCCTGGTAGTCAAGAAAATGAACACAATCTGAGGCTTCATTAGGAAAAATGCAATGTCAAGGATGAAGGAGTCCCTGTTGTCCTCTGTTTGGGTCAAGATACATCTAAAGTACTGTGTTCATTTTTGCATTACACATTTTAGGTAGGAAAGAAGGAAGGAAAGAAAGAAGAAGATAGGTATTTGTTAAATGCCTGGTATGTATCAGGCACTGTGCTAAATGTTTTACAAGTATAATGTCATTTGATTCTGGGAAATAGGTGCTATTATGATATCTATTTTATTCTTGAGGAAATAATGAAAGACAAAGGTTAAGTGACTTGCCCAGAGTCATTCAACTAGTAATAATCTCTTGGAGAACTCAAGTCTTCCTCACTCCAGTTCTTTAGCCACTGCACCACCAGACTCATCTAACAAACCTAAAGGAAAGACACTGATAAACTGTAGCACATCAAAAGAAGGAAGGAAATGGTGACGAGCCTTAAAGAAAGTTCCATGAAGATCAATTTAAGGGGAGAAGATGGATGGAAGACAGGATATCTGAAGGAAGCAACTCAAGTTGATAAGCATTTATTAAGTGCCTACTATACACTGGGCATTCTGATAAGCTGTAGGTAGACAAAGAAAGTCCAAAGACATGGTCCCTGCCTCCGGGGAGCTCATAGCTTGACAGGAAAACAATACACAAACAGCTATATATGCAAACACAAGATATAGCCAAGATAAATTGGAGATAATCTTAGAGAGAAGATACCAGCATTAAGGATAAAGTTAGATCAGACTTCTTCTCCCCAGGAGGCAGAACCAGGAATAATAGAATGCTTAACGTCAAGAAAATCTTTCTATCAATTAGAGCTCACCTCAACAGAATTAGGGGCTCCAGAAAGTAGTGGTGGTAAAACATTTAGCATTTATATACCGTTTACAGATTTCAAAAGCACTAAAGTTCGTTCATTTGACTTTCCCTGAAACAACTTTGTAAGGTAGGTATTATCATTGTTTTATAGATGGGGAAACTGAAGCTGAGGAGTCCTGCAACTTGGCAAGTCTTCCCTCACTGGAGGTCTTCAAGCAATGTCTGGATGGCCATACACTGGGTATGATGTAGAGGGTAACTTGTTTAGATTTGATTTGATGAGATTTCCTTTGAGGTCCCTTCTAACTCTGAGATTCTGTGACTCAGTTACTCCAAATTCTGGCATTCTTTTTGCCACTCAACGGGAGTAGATGCGAGCTGAGATAGAGGCAGGGAAGTAGGTAAGATGAATTTTAAGGGCCTTGAAAGTCTAGATTTAGATTTAGCTGAGGTCAACTGGACTCACTAGGGACAAGGACATAATGAAGGATTTCAATGTGAACAGCTGAGGTTGCCAAGAAAGGGGGAAAATGATTGTGCTAATGGTTTGTATTATAAAATCACCTCTCCTTTCCTCAGTAGAGAGCACTGGTCATTTGGTAGAACAGTAGAAAGGACAGAGCACCTTGAATCAAAGAACTACTGATTGAATTCCAGCTCAGCTACTCTTAATTCAATGCTATTCAACAAACAGCTATTGAAATCATCATATATGCTGGGCACTATGCTAGGCATTGGCCACACAAAGGCACAAAATAAATAGATACTCCCCTTGATGAGGTTACAATTTAAAGAAGAAAACTATGTATAAAAATTCAAAATACATATGAAGTAATTCTGGAGGGTGAAGGAAACACTACACACATAAGATGAGGAAGGACCTTGTGTAGAGTTCAGGAGGGGGCACCAGAGCTACTTTTTGAGGAAATGTAAGTATTGTGGATGGAAAAGGTACAACAGTGTGGAGATAGGAAATGGAATGCCATGTGATGAGAACAGCAAGGAGGCTGATTTGACTGGAAAACAGAGGACAGGAAGGATGGTAATGTGAGTTCAGCCTGGAAAGATGACTTGGAGCCAGATTGTGAATGAGATTTAAATATCAAAGAAAGAAATGTATATTTTGTTCTAGAGACAATAAAGGAACACTAAAACTTCTTGATCAGAGAAGTGATATGAGTAGATTTGTCTCTTAGAAGTATCCATTTTACAACCAAGAATAGAAGGGAAGCAGAAAGCTGGGAAACAATTTTTATTGCCGGCGTTTCTGATAGAAGACTCATTTCTAAAATATGTAAAGAACCGAATCAAATCTATAAGAACACAAGTCATTCCCCAATTGATAAGTAGTCAAAATATATGAACAGGCAGTTTTCAGATGAAGAAATTAAAGCTATCTATAGTCATATGAAAAAATGTTCTAAATCACCATTGATTAGAGAAATGCAAATTAAAACAACTCTGAGGTATTACATCACACCTATCAGATTGACTAATATGTCAAAACAGGAAACTACAAATGGAGAAGATGTGGGAAAATTGGGACACCAATGCATTATTGGTAGAGTTGTGAACTAATCCAATCATTCTGGTGAATAATTTGGAACTATGCCCAAAGGGCTGTAATACTGTGCATACCCTTTAATCCAACAATACCACTAGTAGGTCTGCATTCCAAAGAGATCACATAAAAGGAAAAGGACCCGTATGTACAAAAGTATTTAGAGTAGCTCTTTTTGTGGTAGAAAAGAATTGGAAATTGGGGAGATACCCATCAATTGGACACTGAACAAATTACAGTGTATAAACATAATGGAATATTATGACATGGTGGACCCCAGAAATATTTAGAAAGATTTACATGAATTGATCTTCAGTGAAGTGAGTGGAACCAGGAGAACATTACACACAGTGATGACAATTGGAGATAACCTTAGAGGGAAGACATCAGCTCTTCTCAGTAATGCAGTGATCTAAGGTAATTTTGAAAGACTCATGGAAGAAAATGCTATCCACATCCAGGGAAAGAATTATGGAGTCTGGTTGAAGAAAACTATTTTCATCTTTTTTGATTTTTTTCTTTCTTATGGTTATTCCCTTTTGTTCTGATTGTCTTTCACAACAAGACTAATATGGAAATATGTTTAATATGATTGTACATGTATATCAGACTATTTGCCATCTTGGGGGGGGGGGATGGAGAAAGAAAATTGGAACTCAAAATCTTATAAAAGGGAATGTTGAAAACTTTCTTTACATGTAATTGGAATAAAAATGCTAATGAGTGGGGGGAGAAAAAACTATCCATTTTGCCACTCTGTGAAGGGTGTGAAGTGAATTGAAGACGGGAGAGACTGCAAGTAAGTTGCTAATCAGGATGTTCAGAATAGTTAAGGCTAAAGGTGATGGCATCCTGAAATCAGATAGGGGCTTTTTGACTGAATGGAAGAGGAGAGAAGCAAGATAAATTTTGGAGATAGGATTGTAGGGCTTGGTGACTGATTCAACATGGGGAGGGAGAGGGGAGAATGAAAAGTAAAAGATGACTTGAAAGTTGCACACTTGAATAGCAAAGTTAAGTAAAAGATGGGGTCGGATTTGAGGAGAAAAATAATGAGTTTTGTTTTGGGTTTTAGCATCCTACAAGACATCATCCCACTGGAAATATCCAGCAAGTAAAAGATTTTGAGAGAGAGGAGAATAGAGAGGAAAGGAGAGGAGAGGAGAAAATGGATGTCATCCAATATAAAATGAAAAGGAATAGTCAGATAAGTAGAGGCAAACCAGAAGTGAAGTTTCGTGAAAAGTTCAGAAAGAAAATGTATCCAGGAAGAGAGATTCACTAACAAGTCAAAGTTATTGAGAGTTTAAACAAGGAGTGGGGAGGTGAGAACTAAGCAAACACAGTTAGATTTTGCAGTTAGGAGACTGCTGGTCACCTTAGAATAATTTCAATTGAATCATGAGTTTAGAGTCCAAGTTGTGGGGTTTGAGAAGTGAAAGGGAGAAGAAGTGGAGGTAATGAGTCTGTAAACAGCTTTTCCTCAGGATTTTGGCAATCTGAGGTAGGAGAGATATAGGATGATATTTTAAGGGTCAAGTGATTTAAGAATGTGGGAGATCTGGGGATGTTTGTAGGTAATATAACAACTACTAAGAAAGAAGGAAGGAAAAAAGGAAGGAAGGAAGGAAGGAAGGAAAGAAGGAAGGATTTACATAGCACCTATGTATCAAGCATTGGGTAAGTTTGCTTCATAGATATTATTTTATTTGATCCTTACAACAACTCTGGGAGATGATACTATTGTTATCCCCATATTATAATTGAGGAAATATCCCCATATTATAATTGAGGTAGAAAAAGGTTGAGTGACTTGCCCCCAGTCACACAACTAGTAACCATCTGAGGTGGGATTTGAACTCTGGTGTGTCTCTTGGCCCAGTACTCTATCAAGGGTAAAATTTACAAAGAAAGAGAAAAGGGATTTAAGGGAGTAACATCCCAAATAAGATGGCGGGAGATGAGATCAAGAGTTAAAAAGTAGAGGAGTTGACATTGGCAAGGAGGAAATGACTTATTCCTCCAAGATTGGAGCAAAAGAAGATGCTGAGCAGATTTTAAGTACAAAAGAGAGAGATAGAGATTCTTATGGTTTCAGTTTTCTGAGTAAAGTATGAGATGAGGTCCTCAGATAAGAGGGAAGGGGAAGAGGAAGGCAAAAGTGAGTAGAGATGAAAAAAATGTAGTACAGACAGTGTGGGGTGTGGATAAAGAATTCGTCATGGAAGAACAAACCACTGGATATAGAGCAGTGATGACCTAGTTGAGATTAGCTAGCATGTTATTTGTATTAGATTTAATAATATCTTCCTCCAGCATCACTCAGCAATTCATATGTGTAATCCCTGTCCCAAAGCCCATTGGCATAAGATTCTTTTCTTATTGGTAGAGATGAATGTCCTGCCCTATGTGGGGAGCAGAGTTGAATTGTCAACAGGCAACAGCATAAGTTCTCACACAGTCCCTCTTTTGGAGACTCTTCAAGGGAGAATCCCACATCAGGACCCTCCAAGTGAGAGTCTTCTTTGAGGGTAGCATTAATTGCACTCCCAAAGGGGTAGAATTGGCTTCCAGATTTGAGAGAGAAGACAGAAGGGTCAACTCCATTTATATTGCTGAAAGAAGACTGGAAAGATATAAGAGGAGCAGCCTTTATAATATCCTTGTTTACAATTTGCTTCCTTAGAGACTTTGAAAAGTTTCTCCTCAGGTATGATCCAGGTCCCTCTCTTGGTGACCTGAGCTACCTCACTCCCAGTGAGAATTCCTTCACTCTGTATCGTTTGGTATATATTCTCCTATGTAAACATAATTTGTTTTCCGTTTTTGCTATGATTTGGATAAATGGGTTCCTTTGCTATTTTCTATGACTGTTCATTGGGGAACTGATATTAAATTGGAAGGGGTCAAGTGATGGCTATAAAACATGGGATCTCTTTCTCCAGTAATAAAGTGATCAAAAGTTAGATGAAATCTAAGGACGTACATAGATATAATTCTAATCTCTCTTTCTCTCTCTCTCTCTCTCTCTCTCTCTTTCTCTCTCTCATCTAACCTTCTGCTTCTCATTCTAGCATAAATGAAAGTCTCCCTAGGAGAAGGATGGTGGATATGAGAATTAAGAGATAACTATTCTACCTCCCTTCAAACCATACAGTGACAAGACCCTGGAGTCTCACTGTATGGGTGGCACCTACTCCCATTTGCGACATATGTATGATGGGGGGCAGTATAAATCCAGTGTTAACACTTGGGAAGGGATGCTTGGCAATGGGCAAGGGGGCAAGAGATTAATGAGAAGAAGACAGTGTAAAGTCAGAATGGTGAACTATGACATAATGACTTTGAAGAGAAGAAAATGAGTCCAGAGTATATGTTGATAAACTGGGAAAGCATGGAAGAATTGGTAGATGGAAATCATGGGAATCTTGTGTGTGGGGGGGGAGCAGTTGTTTCTTCCTAGAGATCGTGATGCAGGAGAGGAAATTTAGGGGCACAATCTGACATGTCCCTTGATTTGTTGGAAAAAAAGATTTCAAAGATTTCAGAGGAAGGCTAGGCTGAGCACATGAGCTGAAGTTCAACACGGAAAATCAGCCCAGGAAGGCTGGAAAACTCTCAAGGATGAAATTCTGAAGACAAAAAGGCAAGTTATCCAATGAGGAGGAAAAATGAGGGTTGTCAGAGGAGATGGATGTTGATGCACAGAGAATCATATACCAAACAACTGAGATTTTTGAAAAGATTTGTACGTAAAATGGAAGCAAAAACAGAGGATGAATATAAAAGCATGGGATAGCCTTGTAAAAATAGTGTCAGAAAAACTTAAACTCAGAATGAGCTAAGATTAGAAAGGAAAGCTAAGGACAATGAAAAAGGGGTGTTGTTTCTAAAGCTATTTTAGAGGAAAGCAGAGGTTCAAAGAAGGTAGAGGATGCTTCTTGGAGTGGATGGGAAAAAGATGGGACAACAAAGGGAAAGCAAAGCTGCTCATCTTCTATTTTGTTTTTATTTTCTCTATCAAGGAGAATGGTCATTGCATAGATAAAAATAACAGAACAAAAATGTGTAACAGGGAGTTGATACTGAAAATGGATAAAGGGATGGTAAGAGAGAACCTAGCTGAATTCTAGATGAAGTCTGTTTTTGAGAACTAAATGAATTTTTTGTTTGTTTTTTTTATAAATGTATTTATTTAACTTTTTACATTTATTTTCACAAAATTTTGGGTTCCAAGTTTTCTCCCCATTTGTCCCCTCCCCCCACCCCAATACATCGAACATTCTAATTTCCCCTATCACCAATCTGCCCTCTCTTCTCTCATCCCTCCTTTCCCTTGTCCCCATCTTCTCTTTTGTCCTGTAGGGCCAGTTAACATTCTATTCCCCATTACCTGTATTTCTTATTTCCTAGTAGCAAGAACAATACTTGACAGTTGTTCCTAAAACTTTGAGTTCCAACTTCTCCCCATCCCTCCCTCCCTACCCATTCCCTTTGGGAAGGCAGGCAATTCAATATAGGCCATATCTGTGTAGTTTTGCAAATGACTTCAATAATAGTCATGTTGTG
>JAQQSK010007443.1:0-13974 GCA_028658325.1 Potorous gilbertii
ATTGAGTTAGCCTATTTTTCAAGATGTTATTTTCTTCAGCATTTTTGGGGGTCTCCTTTTGCAAGGGATTGACCTATTTTTCATGCTTTTCTTGCATCTCTCTCATTTCTCTTCCCCATTTTTCCTCCACCTGTCTAACTTGATTTTCAAAATCCTTTTTGAGCTCTTCCATGGCCTGAGCCCTTTGGATATCTATTTCAGATGTTTGGGATTCAGAGGCCTTGACTCCTATGTCTTTACCTGATGGTAAGCATTGTTCTTCCTCATCAGAAAGGAAAGGCAGAAACATCTGCTCACCAAGAAAGTAACCTTCTATGGTCTTATTTGTTTTTCCCTTTTCTGAGCATTTTCCCAGCCAGTTACCTGACTTCTGAGAGTCCTCTCCACCCCTGCCTAGATCCGCCCAGCTAGTGCTTGGGGTCTGAGATTCAAATGCTGCTCCCCAGTCTCAGGGCTTTCAGCAGCAAGAGGAGCTGCTATTCAGTGGAATTAAGTTCAGGTTCTCAGGTAGGGGCAGGGTCACTTCCCAGACTCAGTTCCCTTAGGGGGTTTATGTGGATACCTTCAGTAATGGAGTTCCTGCCGAGCTCCTGCCTGCTCTGGGAGCCTCTGGCCACCTGTTGCCTCTGCCACTGCCTCCTGAGGGGGCCTTAGTTATGCAGACACCCTGCTCCCCTCTCGGCCAGCCCAGAAGTCTATCTCACTGACCTGTGCGTCTGTGGGTGGAGGGACCTTAACAGCTGCTGGAGATTCCATCCCTGAAGCCTGCTTGGATCTGCTCCTCTTGGTGCCGCAGCCAGGGAAGGGCTAGGCTCCGCTCCCGTCTGGTACACGATGGACCTTTGGGATCAGTTTTTCAGGGCTCTCTGGAACGGAAATCTGCTTCACTCCCTTGCTGCGTGGCTTCCACTGCTCCAGAATTTGTTGGGAGTTCTTTTTACAGGAAATCCATGGGCTGTGGATTCGGAGCTAGCATATGTGAATCTTTCTACTCCAACATCTTGGCTCCTCCCCCCAGGATATAGTTTCTTTATCTCTTTTAATTAGATCTATTTTTGTTTTTGTTTTGTCTCAGATTTGGATTGCTACCCATGCTTTTTATTTTTTACTTCAACTGAACCATAATATATCCTACTCCAGCCTTTTACCTTTACCCTGTGTGTTTCCTCCTATTCCAAATGTATTTTTTTTTGTAAACAGTGTATTGTAGGATTATGGTTTTAATCCATTCTGCTATCAGCTTCTGTTTTATGGGAGAATTTATCCCATTCACATTCATAGTTATGATTACTGTGTCTTTCTCTCCATTTTATTTCCATCACTCTATTTATTCTTTTATTTTTCCCTTCTTCCTTCCTTTCCTCAAAAGAATTTTGCTTTTGACTGCTGTCTCCCTCATTCTTCTCTCACTTCCATCTGTCCTCTCCTTCTTCTTTCCCTTTCCCCTTTCTACTTCTTCCCTCCCTTCTAACTATCCATTCTTTTCTCTTTCCCCTTTCCCCTCGTACTGCCTGTAGGGCAAGTTAAATTTCTGTATGTCACTGAATATGTTATTCACTCTTTGGACCAAATCTGATGAGAGTAAATTTCAAACAGTGCTTACCTTCCTCCCTTTTTTCCCCCTGTACTGTAATATATGTTTTTGTGCTTCTTCATGTAGTGTAATTTACCCTTTTCTACCTCCTCCTTTCCTCTTTTCCCATTACAATTCCTTTTCACCCCTTTATTAGAATTTTTATCATCACATCGGTTAATTTATACCCACACCCTCTGTCTATGTATATCACTTTTAAAAGTCATAATAAGGATACAATTCTCAAGATTTACAAGTGTCATCTTTCCATATAGGGGTGTAAACTGTTTGATCTTATTGAATATAAAACATAATTTTTTAAGATTTAAAAACAATTTATAAACTTTTTTTTCTTGTTAAGATTCATTAGAACCTTATGAAGGAGGTCACGTCACTAAAATATATTTGTTAATCACCTTATATGTCAGGACCTGTGCTAAGCACAGTGGGAAACAAAGAATGACAAGAAAACTGTTCTTATTCTAAAAACAAACAAACCTCACAGTCTACCAGTGGAGACAACATGTAAGCAATTCTGTCCAAACAAGATATATGTAGAAGATAAATTGAAAATATTTAGCAGAGAAGAGGCACTACCATTAAGGGTGATCATGAAAGATTCTCTTTTAAGGTAGAAATTTACTTAGGAATTAAAGGAAGCCAAAAGAGCCAGGAAGTTAAGAGAACGAGCAGGAGGAGTATTCTAGGTGTAGAGGACAACTAATGAAAATGCCCTGGGGGGAGATAGTGTGTTTTATTTGAGGTACAGCAAAGGGGCCAGTGTTACTAGATCACAGATACAAGTACTATTAATCCCATTTATAGATGGGGAAACAAATTCAGAGAGGTTAAATAGGTGTGCATAGTCACATAACTAGTTGTGGTTTTATTAAGCAGCTACTATATACAAGACACTGAATTTGGTGATAGAAATACAGGATGAAAACCAAAGTATATGTATAAATGCGAGCATATCTGTGTTGGGCTGATTATCAATATGCTTTTAAAGAGAAAGGCATACTACAGGGTATAGAATAAAGTGTGAAAAGTAGAGATCATTCTGCTCTAGGAATATCTGAGGGTACAGCAAAAATTATCAACTATAAACTGCGAGACTCAGGTAAAATTAAATAAAGATGTGTTTTTTGAGGTGAGCATTGCTCTGAAAAGCTGGAAAGATAGGGCATTGCAAGCAAGAATGATCTCTCTCTCTCTCTCTCTCTCTCTCTCTCTCTCTCTCTCTCCTTGAGGACAAAAACTTTAATTTCACAATAGGAGATCAAAATTAAAGTACTAGTCACTCTGAGACAGGCAATAGAACATCTTTAGTTGACTAAGATAAGAAAGGTTTTTTTTCTGAGCAAGGAAAGCAGGCAAGACAGGAAGCAAGAAGGAATTAAGCATTTTACAGGAAAGAATTTCCATGGAATGAGTTCTTTATGAAGAGATGCTATATGATTGGAAAGTAAGCACAGAAATGGAAGCAAGGCAGACTGAAGAAACACCTCCAATATTACAATTTTGTCAAAGGCTGGCCCTGTTATTATTTTGATTGTCTAAATGACAAACAATTTTGATGGTACTAATTTTCAGGCTAATAAAGAGCAGTCTAATACAGTGAAAAGTGAGAGGGCTTTGGATTTATAAGACTTGAGCTTAAGGCCCACCCACATCACTATTATCTAGCTGAGCTTGGGCAGCTCACTTAACCTCAGTACCCTCAGGTTCTTCATATGTTAAATCAGATGATCAAATTACATGATATCCAGGTTTCTTTCTATTTTTTAAATCTGTGAACAATTCAACATTATAATTATGAACATATCTAAGATTGCATGGACCTTTAGGAATCTCTCAAATTTTAGCACACAAGTTGATATAAAATTTAATAAAAAACAACAACAAAACAAGTTACCCTATGGCATAAATTTTAAGTTTGGCATTGACAACTTAGGAATTTCTTGCTACATCATGTAATTTTGATTTTATAGTCTTATAACCTTTTCAACCTTGAAACTGTAATCTGAAAAAAAGAAATATTAAAAATGTAATTTTGTAGACATAAGAAGCAAAAAAAAGTTTAAAAATAATGTCAAGGTTCTACCTTTTCTGTCAATGGTCATGAACAATTCAGGGGAGCTGTCAACTGCTTTGAGGTAGAAAGGAAGCTCTGTGGGATGCTGGGGAATTATAAGCAGGAGTAGAGTACATAGGAAGTAACCTGACTTGGATTCCAACTGGACAGGAGTGAGTAAACGAATACAGGTTGAACTACAAGGATCCAGCGCAGTAAATATAGCTGGAAGGATGAGAAAAGTATGTTGGGTGCAAGTAGGGAAGGGGTTGAAGTTAAGGAATTAAGCTAAGACTAGAAGAGCAAAGTACTTCTCAGTAAGCAAGTATCAGAGTTTAATAGACCAACGAATGTGTGAATCTAATAAAAAAAAAAGGATAATAATATTTGGGAATTCTCAGAGCCAAAATTTCTTTACTTGGGAATGTATATGTGAGGGAGGGAATTCCAGGTACTACCAAAAGCTTTTAGGGGGCTCATTGGAGGGAAATGGGCCATTTTGTTTGTTCCCAGGGTCACAGAGCCAAAAGAGTGAACTCAAATCATGATTTGAACCCAGACTCTGATTGCAAAGCTGGCTTTATATTCACTAAGCCACATCACCTCTATTAATTAATTATATTTGTGTAAAAGGAATTAGTTATCAGATCAGAGTCAATTCATTTTAACAAGCATTTATTAAGTGCATGCTATTATGCACATTGCACCTAACCTACTATGTCTGACATTGCCACAAAAATAATGTAAAGTATCCCCTCTTCTCAAAGAAATTGCAGTCTTGGAGTGGAGGCTGGAAATATAACATGTACTTAGATAAATAAATGTAAAATAATGTGGGGAGGGAGAGAGCACTAAAAATCTACAGGGATCATGAAGGGTTTCCTGTAGGAGTTGACATCTAAGGGGATTATTAAAAGGAGCTAAGGAATCTGAGAATTAGAGTTTGGGAGGCAGTCCATTCTAGGCATCTTGGATTCCCTATGCAAAGGCAAAGAAATGAAAGACTGAATGTTCAGTTCAGGAAGTTCCAGAGTTCAGACTGCCAAGTCTAGCATGGCATTTAGAAATGCCTTAGGGGCAAGGAACAAAGAAAAGTAGATTGTGAAGAAATGAAGGGAAAAGCCTTAAGAATGAAATAGATACTGCCCTCGAATGGCAGTCATATGGAGGGCTGTGACCAAGATAGACAGTAGGCATCTGAAATTATGAATCTAGGAAGGACAACACCTGAAGAAACAAAAGGACACACAAATGAAATTATGAAAATAATTTCATTTCAGTTTGGCCTCATGAGCCCTGCAAGGCAACAAATGATTTCTAACCAGAATGACCCTAATAGTATATTGAATTGTTGAAAGGAAGGCATTGTACATACTTCAGGATTAATCGTGTTATAACTGTTATTCTCACTCCCCAATCAGGTATCTACTTTCGCAATTATTCTGGAGGAAAACCCTCTACAGACTTACACAGAGCCATGGGTGGCTTCATCCCAACTGTTAGATCAGCAGAGGGAGTACTCTTTCTGACCCCTTGACTCCATCACATGCATAGTAATTGCAGGGAAAATAGTAGCAGGTGCTCTTAAGGAATGGCATAATGGTAACTCTCATCTTGACATTTAGTATATACTTAACACTCTGCTTTTCTCTTCAGTGAGAATATTAGTCTCTTATGGACAAGAATTATGCCATTTAAGTGAGTTATACTTCCCTCCATCACACCTCTCCTCCTCCCTTCCCCCAATCCCTAACATTAGTTAGTGACTAGTAGTAGGTACTCAGGAAATTCTGGCAATCTTAAAGTGAATTGAATTGCTTAATTTCTCAGTTTCTTCAGGGACAATCTACCTGAATTCTGACAGTAACTTACTCAACACTTTGCTGGGTCTCAAGAGTAAGATTAATCAAAATAGAATCTGAGAGGACAACCCTGTGGTGGGTTTTACCCTATTCCATGGCTGCAATCCAAGGATGATCCATCTTTCCTTAAGCGAAGGTAGAAGTGGGAAGGGACCTCTTGCGGATTCTCTAAGGCAATTAAAACTGCCTGGGGCCACTAACCTGTCCAGCACACAGAATGTGTCATTTGATTATGCAGTTGACACCACGTCAGCAAAGTAGCTGGGAAGAGACATGAGAATTCCAAGTCTCAAGACTAGTGAGTGCTACCAAAATAGCTACCTTAGCAAGCCAGTAATTCCCTCTTCTGTAGGGAACAATTAAGCAGGAATGACACTTGACTTGCAGAGGATAGCAGATTGTGGATCACAGCAGTTTGCGCTGTAGTTTTCCCATCTATCAGCAGGGAACGCATTGCATATTAAAGCACTTTGAGCTCAAGTTTCCTCATCTATCAAGCAACCTTGCTAGCCTGAATGGAGGGAAAAAAACAATTATGAACTGCTGAGTCATAAAAATTCAACATATTTGAGGTTTGTTTATAAGCAAGCAATTAACTACTACTTTTTTTGGTTGTTTGTTTCTTCTCATAAAAGGGTCCCTGAGCTTTGAAAGGGATGAGAACATAATTAAAATGCAATTAGTTGCTAGGTAATCAAAAAGCAATGTGAGGAAAGAAGAGGGGAGCAGGGAAGAAGCTGTTTTATCAAATCAGGTTGAGAAAGAATTAAAATACAGGTAGAAAGACATTAAAATTTATATTAAAAAAAAGTGCATAGCTCCCTTGTTCATCATGACTGGAGTCTCACATAGATCATATATTTCATGTGGATTCATGCACATGTAAGAAAAAAAGGAATATTCAAAGTGCTGAATATTTATCATGTACTAAACCAAAAATACAGAAGTATGAATATCTCATATATTTGTATTGTCGGAATCTTATTAAAACGTTTTATCTATTATGGTGTTTTAAAATCTCATAGAGCACAGGGTAGAAATGTGTGTGCATGCATAATTCATAGGGAAGCAAATTTCAGATATGAAGGAAGTGTGGTCAAGTGAAAAGAACACTGGATTTTGACTGGTATTCAAATCAAATGTCTGCCACTTAGGAGCTGTGTGACCTTAGATGTGTCATTTTCAAAATGCAAAATGATTTCACCTACAATTATACTGTCTGCATTACATTATAGCACCATCCCTAAAGCTAATTCCTAACTCCAAGTCACATTTGTGGACTAGATCTCAAAGCGTGATTGAATATTTCTTCCTCTGGGATACAGGGATAACTCTGAGAGATTGGAGCTTCCAGTAATCTCCTTCATGGACCTCCATCCAGTGTATTCCCTATTGATTACTAGCCAGCCAGAATTCATAAGCTATTAAAAGAGGTATTTACAAAGCAGGTATAACAAATGGTCAAAGAAACATCTTCTCAAACGAGAGAAACATCTCACGTAACCACTGTGATGATTTAAGTACATAGGTATATGTTTATGACTAGATGTGTATATATATATGTATATATATATATACACTAAATATATGTGCCTGTATATACGTATGTGTATGCATATATACACATATGTATATACACTTATATCTGCATATGCATATATTTATATATACTTAAATATATTCATGTATATATGACATTTTAATATAGCACTCTGTAGTTTATATAGCACTTTAGACATTCATCAACAGCCAAATTAAGGTTTTAGTTCCTCAGTTTGAATTCCATCAATCTATGCATATCACAAGTCATTTCTAAAGTAGGTCTTACATAGTTGAATGAGGTTCAAAGACATGTGTCACAAAACCAGTAACTGAGGCAAATTTTGAACCCAAGTTTCTTTGATTCTTTCTCCTATGGCTTAGCCTCTGTACTCATATTATTTATCTATATAATGTACCTTTATCTATATCTGGAAAAAATAAATAAATTAAGGTGAGTTATCAGGGCACATCTGCATATACAAATGGGGTAGTTTCTAATACTTCCATAAAAAACTAGGTGGAAGATGTCAAACCTGGACACAATTACTGGATTCACTTACCTTCCTTTGCCATGTTCACCATGTTCAGATTCCTGAAGGATATAGAACAAGGGAAATTCAAGGTAAATGCACAATCTTCAATGACAGCCTAAGTATCTTTCCTAAATGTCTATCCCCTTTCTAATCCTGGGGAACTGGAGAACTGAGATGAACAATCAAAAAGAAACTTAGAAATTTTTCATATTACATTACTCTGAGACTATGGTTTTTAGAGGAAATTTTGTGGATGTGTTTTGTTTTGACATCACAGATATTTACAACTAATTCTCATTCTGTGAGAGTTCTTTTGTAACAGAGTATAACAACTAAGTCAAACTAATAATACAGTGACCTTATCTGAAAGGACATGAAACATTCCACATCTGTAGCATTTTCCATATCTCTTATTTTTTTTACTTAAAAGAAATCTATTTGTTTTCTTTCTTATTATCTACCTTTTTGAGGGAGAAAAAGCCAAGTAAAACAAATTCCTTTGAACAAATATTCCTATTTAAAATAAATTCCCTCAATGACTATATATAACATGCATTATATATATATATATATATATATATGTATTTATTTATATGTGTATTATTCATATATATATATATACACACATATGGAATAATATATATGTATATGTGAGTATGAAATAACTATGTTCTTGAAGCAAAAAATCTGTTGTGTACCCTTGAGCTGAAATGACTCTAAGATTAGCCATTGTAATCATCATAGGATTATTCGACCATAGATTCAAAACTGGAAAGGAAATTTGAGGTCATTTATTTCAACACCTGCATTTTACAGATGAGAAATCTGGAACTCACAAGGCTTGCCCAAGGCATATATCTACTAAGCAGCAAAAACTGAATTTAAACATTAATCTTTTGACCTAGAATCTAGCATTTATTCCCCTGAACCATGTTCCATATCTGTTGTCTATAGACCACTCCTTTTATGTTAGGAGGGGCTCTTTTTTGTTTAGGTATGAGGTAATATTGTTTGTTTTTCATCCACAATCATCCTCTAGGACCTTCTACTAATTTACAAATTAATGGAGTTGTGATCAACTTTGGAGAAGGTATTGTCCACATAAATAAAATAGAACATCATTGAAATATTGAAATATAAGCCTTATGATATCTATATAAAAGGAAGAAGACAAGTATGTATATGCCTGTTCTATATTCTATTGAATTAGTTCTGTTCAAGATCCTTCAATGACCACCTATTGTTTACCATGAAGCGTTCCTATCCTTTTAGATAACAATTAATGGCCCCTACAATTTTGTGCCACTCTACCCTCCATTTTAATTTTATTGTATATTACAACCATCCGTTTACTCTATGACCCTGACAATTTATACTATTTGCTGTCTCCCATATATCTCCTAAACTATCCCACTTCTGTGCATTTAATTATTCTGTTTCTTGTACGTAGATTAAGCTATCTGTTAATTTTCTGGTCATTTTAAGCAAAATTCAAATACAATGTTCAGAATGGTAATAATAACAATATAAATGAGAACAAAAACAACTGACATTTAAAATGCATTTTATGGTTTGCAAAGTGCTTTACAAATATTATCTCAGAACTTGATTCACTTATTCTTATTGATCATATAATATTTTGTTCTCTAGCCATTAATTTTTGTTTTTAATTATTCTATTAGGTACATCTTATTTAAATCCTTTATCACTCTGAACATCAAGAGTGCTTGCACATCATTGATGCTTAATAAATGTATTGGATTCTCTTCCCAGCTCTATATTTTCAGTAGCAATGCTCACTTCTCATATGACACTTGTCACAAACTACCTAGTACTGTATTCAATTTTGGTTCACAAAAATGATATGTCTTACCATCACCCAGTCTGTCAACTCCATGAGAACAAAGATTGTGTGTTATATACCTATATATTTCCACAGAGGCTAGCATGAGGTTGAACATTTAGTCATCATTCAATTAATGTCAGTTGAGAGACTGAAAATTAAGTATTCAGCAATGTAAGAGGTTATTATTTTGACATATATTAAAAAAATCTTTGGAAGTAGCATATGCCAGCCTGCCACATAGTAACACAAAGTTGTAGGATAGGATATCATAGAGTAAGATGGGATAGAATAAGAGAGAATAGAATAGATTAAAATAGAATGGGATAGGATAGGACAACATAGCATAGGCTAGGATGGGATAGGATAGGATGGGATAGGATAGGATAGGATAGGATAGGATAGGATAGGATAGGAAAAGACAGGACAGGACAGGACAAGACAGGACAGGATAGGATAGGATAGGGTAGGGTAGGGTAAAGTAGGACAGGATAGGATAGGATAGGGCAGGGTAAGACAGGACAGATCAGAATAGATAGACAGGATAGATCAGATAAGATTAGAAGAGAATGGAATAAAAACTATAGAACAGAAGGTTAAAACTTGTAGGAGCCCTCAAAATAGTATAATATAACCTCTTCATTTTATAGACATAGAAACTATGACCAGAAAGATTAGGCATCTTTTTCTGGATCACATGGTTATTTAGTGACAGAACAAGGACTGTCCTGATTTCCCATTTGGTGTATTTCCATAAACCACTTAATTCCTCCAAGTAGAGTTTCCCTTATTGAAGGAGGCCATTATGTAAATTTCATGATCTGAAAGATGCTAGGGAATCTTAATTGTGCCACAGAAATGTTACCCCATCAATGTGTCATGCTATCTGAAATCATCATTGTTATAAAATTCTCTCATAGGTCTTTCTCTCTGATAAAGAAATAGACTCAGTTTAACAGCTTCAGATTCAATGACAAAAAAAGTGCTAAGGGATCACATAGTTCTAGCTATACTCCTAGAGGGTTGCTCCCCATCTCCTTTGCCCCTAAGCAGATTTATCTCTCATTCCTCTTGAAGCTGTGATTAGTGGGCTGAGATTCTTTCCTGTATGGTGTATTTTATCTCTTGTAGAGTCTGCTCTTTTAGTACCAGGTCCTCTACTGGGAAACTGCCATTGATGTCAGTTCTGTTGACAGTTGTGAATTATTGGGTTTTGCTTCCCCCATGTTTATCTCCTGCCCCACATGTACTCTGCTCTCTTCTGAAAAGCTGCTTGTGAAATCCTGAAGTAAAAATATTCATTAATTCCTTCTGTGGAAGAAAGTTTTTGAGCTGTGCCTTAAAGTTTAATGCTAAACTTCTAGAGTTCTGTTTGCTCAGGTCTCATACAAAGTCAATTGTCTCTTCAGCCCAGTTATCTATCTTGCTGGCACCATGACTTTGAATACCTGTGAACTACTCCCTAGCACTAATCTTGCATCTTGCCTACTCAGATTCCTAAAATATCCTTTCTTTTCTGACTTCTGAAAATTGTGTACACAGTTCTTATATTCCTTGCCTTAATTCCTGACTTACCTTATGACCTTACCTTTAAAATGAAGTTTCTATTTAGATAAAATAAAAAAAAAATCTCAGGACAGAGCCAAGATGGAGGAGTAGAAAGATGCATATACTCTAGCACTTGCCCCACAGCCCACAAAGTAAGTGTAAAAAATGACTCTCAGCAAATTCCAGAGCAGCAAAAGCCACAGAAAAACAGTGAAAGAGGTTTCCAGCCAAAGAAAACCTGGAAGGCTGACAGGAAAGGTCTATCTCATGGGACACTGAGTGAAGTGGAGCACAGCCCTGGCAGTGCAGCATTGGGAAGAACAGGACCTGAACAGATCTCCTGGGCAGAATTCCCAGCAGGGATCATCCCAGATCCCTCAACCCACAAATGACAAAGAAAGCTCCAAAGGTCATTGTGGGAGGGCTTTCCCAGCTGGGCAAGAGGAGAATGGGACCCCCCCAGCACTGGCACCAGGCAGGTACAGAAGCAGTGGTAGCAGCAGCAATAGGTGGTGGGCAGCTATGGTGGCTCTGGAAGTAGCCTGGGTCCATTGTCCAGGCAGTTCAGTTTAAAGCTTCTGGGGGAATTGAGCGGCTGATCTGAACCTCAGCCCTCAGTGGCAGGCCTCCTACCTAAGCCCCTGAGGGAATTGAGCAGCTGATCTAAATCTCAGCCTTGAGCATAGTACTGGGTGGAGGAGGAGCACTGGGAGGAGGATAAAGAATGAAAGAAAAAGAAAGGGAGGGAATATAGGGAAGGAGGGAAAAAGGGAAGAATTAAACAAGGAATGAAGGAAGGTAGAAAGGAAGGATGATCTTTGAAGGCTAGAATTATTAAATATTAAATGGCATCCAGGAGAAAGATATAGGACTGTCATAAAAATAAAAGTTCAATCTTCATGTAAGGCAGAAAGAAGCACACAATTTTAGATGTGAAAGGAAACTCAGAGATTATCTAAGATTTCCTTCCTTTTCACAGATAAGAAGCAGTCCAAGAGATGTTGCAATTTGGCTAAGGTCATCATAGTGAATCAGTGACCTAACATGGACTAGAATTCCCAGATCCTGTCTTCTAGACCTCTCATCTAGCACATAATTTCCTAAACTTTCACTTAAACCTGTCATACAGTTTCATGTTTTAGAAGGTCATTTTCATATCCATTAATTTCTCATCAGCTCTATTGTGCTTTTAGCAGGATGAAATATCTTTATTATTGTCCTGAATGAGTAGACAAATTTATAATTTTCTTTAAACAGGGAACACTATCTAAATCTGCAAGACTCATCTTAGTACAATAAGGATGTCAAATAACCATCATATTGTTTCTATCATGATCTTTATAAGCAGAGACAGACAGACTAAGGAACTAATTGAAGCTATGTTTTTTCTCCTCTGGAACTTTTCAATTTTCTGCATCCATTTCCCCTAGGGGGAAAGAGGAAGGGACTAAATATTTATTAAGTGCCTACTATGTGTTAGGCACTGCGTTAAATACTTTCCAAATATTATTTCATTCGATCTTCATAACAACACTGGGAGGTAGGTGCTATAATCATCCCTTTTTTACCATTAAGGAAACTAAGGGAAACAAAGGTTTTGTGGTTTGTTGAGCATTACAGAGCTATGAAGTGTCTGAAATTGGATTTGACCTCCAGTCATCCTAACTTCAGGCTCAGTTTTCTATCAACTGCAACACCTCACTGCCTTTAAACTCTATAATATCCCCTCAGATGCCCATTGCTATCATATTCAAAACTTACTTTCCAGGATTCTCCCAATAATATCTCCCAAAGACCTAATCACCTGGGATCATGGCTGGGGAGGTTGGAAAACTTATCTAATTCCCTTCAAATTAAAGTATAAAGCTGACACTACTTACTAGTCCTAAAAAAAAGACTGACTCAGTCACAACAAATGTTTAACTAAGTGGAAAGGCAGCTAAGTCACTTCTAATCTCCAACTGATAAGGAGAAAATTTGAAGCTCCAATAAATTTGAAAATGTGAAGAATATGGGTGGAGCCAAGATGGCGGAGTAGAAAGACTCACATATGCTAGCTCCGAACCCACAGCCCATAATTATCTATAAAAAGAACTCTCAACAAATTCTGGAACAGTGGAGCTGTGCAGCAACACAGTGAAGGAGATTTCCATTCCAGAGAGCCCTGAAAAACGGACTCCAAGGGTCCATCACGCACCAGACAGGAGGGGAGCCCAGCCTTGCCCTGGCTGAGTGGCACTCAGCGATCCAAGCAGGCTTCAGAGACTGAATCTCCAGCGGCCCCAAAGGTCCCTCCACCCACAGACGCACAGGTCAGTGAGAGAGATGTCTGGATAGGCTGAGAGGGGAGCGGGGTGTCTCCGTGACTCGGGCTCCCTCAGTAGGCAGCAGCAGAGGCAGTGGGAGGCCAGAGGCTCTTGGAGCAGGCAGGAGCTTGGCAGGAGTTCCATTACAGAAGGTCTCTGCATAAACCCCTTGAGGAAAGTGAGCCTGGGAGGTAGCCCTGCCCCAACCTGAGCACCAGAACTTAAGCTCCCATTGAATAGCAGCCAGGCCTGCTGCTGAAAGCCCTGAGGCTAGGCAGCAGCATTTGAATCTCAGACCCCAAGCACTAGCTGGGTAGATCTAGGAGGGGGTGGAGAGGAATCTCAGAAGTCAAGTAACTGGCTAGGAAAATGCCCAGAAAAGGGAAAAAATATAAGACCATAGAAAGTAAATTTCTTGGTGACCAGATGTTTCCCCCCTTCCTTTCTGATGAGGAAGAACAATGCTTACCATCAGGTAAAGACATAGGAGTCAAGGCTTCTGTATCCCAAACATCTGAAATAGATATCCAAAGGGCTCAGGCCATGGAAGAGCTCAAAAAGGATTTTGAAAATCAACTTAGAGAGGTGGAGGAAAAGCTGGGAAGAGAAATGAGGGAGATGCAAGAAAAGCATGAAAACAGGTCAATACCTTGCAAAAGGAGACCCAAAAAATGCTGAAGAAAATAACACCTT
>JAQQSK010007444.1:0-13974 GCA_028658325.1 Potorous gilbertii
CAGTACAGTTTAGTTACAAGAACACTAGGATTTGGATTGGCAGGATCTGAGTTCAGATCCCCCCTCTGACAGTACGAGCTGTGTGATCTTTGGGGATCGTCACTCCAACTCTCTCAACCCCAGTTTTCTCAGCTCTGAAGTATGATAACAGCACCTACCTCATGAGGCTGTCATAAGAATCAAGCAAGGTGACCTCTGGCAAGTGCTTTTGCAAAGTGACTGCAAACTATTATTAGGATTATAATTAATTTCCCACTTGTTCTCAAAGCTTTTTGGCTTCTCCTTCCTAATCTCACCTGACCACATTTATGGTATAATTGGCCAGTATACAAATAGGAGAGGCAATATGCTGTAGTGGATAGAGAGCCTGCCTCAGAGTCAGAAAGATCCGACTTCAAGTCCCATTGTAGATATATACCGGCGACGTGACCCTGAGCAAATCATAAAAGCTGTCGATGTCTCAGGCAGCTCTGGAAGACTGTAAGTTCAGAAGATACTTCAAGGATTGGCCATTTCTCTGTAAAGGTGCCCTCTTGGCCAAGAGAGATTGAAAGTCCTCTATGCTGCACTGAGAGGATCGTCTCCCATATTGAGAGTTACTATGGAGGGAGGGGAGGTGGGAATCTATCTTCCCATCATCCTTCCTTTCTTACCCCAAAGCCATCTGGCTATGAGCTGCAGTGACATAGCCAGACTGGTCCCCAGACAGCAGACTCCATCCCTCACTCACATCACACTGCTCTGGAAGCTTTTCTAGCTTGATGTAAAATCTACCAGAATTCAAACTCCCCAGTCATAATCTTCAAATACGGGGTCACTCCAGCCTTGTCTCTTCAGTAGTTCATGCCTCTGTCCTTGCAATGATAGTGTTTCTATTTTATTTATAGTTTGTGAGTATGTGTGTATGTATGCGAGAGAGTATGTATGTATGCTTTTCTGTATATATGCATATACACATACCCATACGTACATACATATATATGTGTGTCTGTGTGCATGTGTATATGTAGATCGTCTCCCCTGAGAGAACATAAGCTCTTTGAGGGTAAGTAAATTGTACCCGCGGTCCTTAGCATGGTATCTAGCATACAGGCTGCTCACCATTATTTGTTGGTGGACTGATGGATGGATGAGGCCACAGGGTAGGACTTCATATGGAGGTGGTATGCAAATGTTATATATAATAATGAAACATAACTAGATTCCTCTCGCCTTTAAAGAAAGCTGCTGCTTTATATGTAAGTAAAATTTTAAAGCTGATCATTTATGGGATGAGTATTTGCCTTACAAAAGAGTTGTTCTAAAAAAAAAGTAAGTTCACCCAGCAGATAACTTTAAGTAGCAAGCTCTCTCCTGCATTTTAATTAAGATTTGAGTTATTTAAATTTGATTTCCATATAGTTTCTTAGGAAAGAATGTGAATTCTCAGGAACACTGTAAGCTTTCTCTCAGGGGGTGGGGGTGAGGAGAAAAGGCCCACCTTCCTTGCTATCACTAGCACCCACTGTAGCCCAGCTGCCACCAAGAACCTGGGGGATGGCAAGGTCTCCCAACCTACTGGATCTGCTTCTAGTTCAGTCTCTCTAGCCATCATCCTCTCTTGGAGGAGGTGCTGGTCATCACCGCCAGCTGCCAAACACCTCCCAGCACTATAGCCTGCAGGCCAGATTAGCTAACACAGGAAGGCTGCCCAAAAGACAAAAAGGAGGAGTCACGTACTATCGCCTGCCCGAATGCCAGCTTCTCTCAGACACTGGCGAAGACACAGCCCAAGACTCTGAACCTAAGAGCCTCGGGGAGGGCAGTGCCCCCAGGCTTCCAGTCCTTCCATAATCATTATTTAGGGAAGAAACTCCCATGGAGAAGGTGTCAGGCATCCCCAGCCACTGCCAACCCAACTTCATCTACGAGACTGGCAAGCTAACCCAGCTGAAGCCGCAGGGCACCCTGAAGAAGAGAATGGAGGCAGTTTGTGCCAGGCAAGTCAAACCACCCTCACTGTTTCAAGCACCACCTCTACACAAACCTCACTGGAGAGAGCCCGGGACCCTGAACCCAAGAACTTTGGGAGTGACAGCACCCTCTTCCCAGTTAGTCTTGCTTTCAGCTCAGGCTCCACAGCCATCATCCCAGATAGAAACACCCATGGAGGTGTGACCTGGTATCTCCTTCTCCAAATACCATAGCCAAAGCTAATGAAGACACAGGAAACAAAATTCCTACCACCAAAGAAACCCCTTGGCACTGTCAAATTACTCAACATCGGAAACTGATGCAATTTTATCAGTGGAAATGACATTAAATTAAGCACGTTACCATCTGCTTTGTTCTTGTACTCTACCCTAAGGACCATAAGACCTTTCTACTAAGCCAAAACCTTTTCCATGAATTGTCTTTCCCATTAGAACATTAACTCCTTGAGAGCAGTGACAGTCTCACTTTTCCATTTATATACTCAATGCTTTGCACACAATAAACGCTTTTTCTTTCATTGATTCATTACCTTCTTAAATATCCTCAAAGCATTTGGTCTCCATGTCCCCTTTGCTTTCCTCATACCCTGCCTTGTATTGGCACTATTCCATAGAAATACACACTTAGGAAAGGGTTCTTAGAAGGCATTGAGACCAATTCCCTCCTTTTATGAAAGATATGGAAGATTCCCCTCTCAGTTTTCTGGGGCTCAGAGAGCTTAAGTGGCTTGCCCAGGGGATCCAGCTAGTCAGTGTCTGGCAGGATTTAAATACACACCATTTCCACTTGTTTGAATATAAGTTCCATGAGGGCAGAACCTGTATCATTTCCATTCTTTGACCCCCCTCAACACCAGATAAAGGCACATTAGCAGTCCATATTGAATGGAATGTATCTGTTGGAGAAGAGGAGGTCTACCTGTCTTGAACTAGCATGAAAAGGGAGAGGTCAGCATATTTTTTCCCATGGTCCGTGTCACTCCGGTGGTGCTGGGACTCTCCTGGAGATCATCCTTTGTCTCTCGCTTCACCCTTTCTTTCTGTGCTTCTATCAGTATTTGAATTTCTCTCTTCAAAAACATATGGATTCATCAGAAACAAATGACCTCAAGTGGGAGCATTTTTTTTCTTGTAGTTCACAAAGAAAAGGGAACATTTGCCTGTGTTTGTACAGAAGTCATCTTTTATGAGTCATTTTCCTTTGAGTATGTTTTTAAAAGCCAGCTCAACTAGCTCATCAGCCACTGAGAGGTTAGCTGCGGCTGTCTGAACAATGGAATACTCCATAGCATTCGTGTTGTGTCACCAGGATCAATCCAACTTCTACTATTTACATGTCTGCACTGCAGGGGGTGGCGGGGAGGTGTTCTTTGGAGGGGATTTGTCTCACTTCACAGACGTTATCTCATTAATTCTCAGACCAACTCCATGCTGGAGTGAAAAAGTTCTAAGTGGTAGATAAATAATGGAACCCATTCTGACCTCTCTCCACTTGCTCTCACTGACTCCATTGTTTAGGCATTAGTAGCTTAAATTTCTGCTGCTATTTTACTCATCAAGGAATCTCAGAGCTGGAGGGGACCTCGGACTTTGCCTGCTCTGACCTCTACCTGAAGGAGAGTCCTTCTACAACCTTCCCAAACAGTGATGGCCCAGCTCTTGCTTGAAAATGGGCTGTAAGAAGAGACACACGCCCCCTCCTCCTTCTCAGGATTTCCACTTCAGGGAAGCCCTAATTGTTAAAAAGCTTCTCCTTCCCTTAAGCCTACCTTTTTCTCTTTATAACATCCAACTCCACCCTCTGGAACCAAGCAGATCAAGTCTGATGCCCATCTTTGTGCAATTCTTTCAGATCCTTGAAGACAGCCTTCATGTCTCCAGGTCTCTTCTCCAAGCTCATCAACCTCATATGGTATGGACTCAAAGCCCTTCAGTGCCCAGGTTGATCTCTGAATTCCTTCTTGCTTAATTCATCTCCTTCCATGTGCCCAGAAGTTGAACAAAACCATCCAGAGTTATCTGATCAGGACAGGGTCTCTATCTTCCAGTCCTGGAAGCAATGCCTCTCTTAATACAACCTAAGATCACACTAGCTTTACTGGCTGCTAATTTTCACACTGTTGATCCATGCAGAGTTTGCAGTCCACTAAAACTTCTGAATCTTTCCCCCCACCTCACATCAACTGCTGTAGAGCCATCGCTCACCTATCCTGTACTTGTCAGTCATTAGACATAATGGTCTAATGAATGCTTCTGTCATAGCAAGGTTTTCTCATTTCTAGGCAGTGACTCATTACCTCATTTTGCCTCTTTTTCTCCTGTGCTGATTAATTAAAAACATCTTCTACATCCACAACCAAGAATAACCATATTCTCCTTTGTTGTAGCTCCTAGGGAGCTTAAGTTAATATATAGCTTCACCTCAAAATAACAAAGTGTAATAGAGAAACAACTTCTAGGGCACGGTCATGTAGATGAACCAGATTTTAAAATAGATGATTGTATGTGTGTGTAGTATTTATGATTTGGTCATTAGGAAATTTCTGGACTGTAAGCCCACCATTTTAGACATTTTAACGATATATTTGAAGAAAAACTAACTGATTCTTTGGCACTGGCATGGGGCACTCAAATATTTGTTGATCAGTTAGTTTTCTGTTTACGGGCCCATCAGTAAATTTAGTCATCTAAGGAAATTGCGTTTCCCCAGATCATACCCAACCAATGGTGCAATTCGTTTGTAAAAAAATCCTAATATGATCTTGCTTTATGAAGTTTTACTCCAATTCCCCATTGTATCACAAAGGTCACCTATGTTCTCAAAGGCTATTCCAACAGAGCCCAAGCACTGGTAGGTTCTACCATGGTGGAAAGATGTCAGGGATGATCTCAGTGACACATTGAGTCTACTACCCCAAAATTAGCCTTGGTAAGTTCAGAGTGGCTCATTTCCAATAAGCTGGCCATGGCAACCCATGAAACAGAAAAATAAAAAACATCCTCAGTTCTGAGTGGCCCCATTTCTACTTCTGTGGTGAAGGCAGAAAAGTTGTACACAGGATCAGAAAGCATGAATGTAAACATGCATGGATGTGGGTAATATACATTTTTTACACACATAGTGCTTGACACATCTGTGGTTTCAGCACAATCTCACAAATCTGAACCCCACTATAACGTAGAAGATGGTTTTCCTAGCATCGCAATTGATACCTAGAAGGGACAACAGAGGCCCAAGGTCATGAGGTCATAAGTAGCAGAGCCAAGGACGGAACCCAGATCCTCTGACCCCAAATCCAGCTTTCTTTCCATTACATCACTCTGTCTTCAGGACTGCTCTCTTAGCACAGTGCCTGGGCACATAGTAGGTGCTCAGTGATGTTGATTGATTGATTGATTGGTTGGTTGATGAACCTACTACATGCCACCTGGCGATCAGCTTCTGAAATTAGCCAGGCTGCTGCCTGAAGAACAGGCAGTCTGTCACTGGACACTACTCAAAGCATTTCTAGCTTAGAAATGTATGCCAGAGCTGGTTAGAAACTACCTTCTCCTCCATACTACACTGAAGTACTAAGTGGGACTTTAGTGTAGGTTTTCTTGAAACCAGTAGTAGAATTCCGATGCTTGGTTTTTCCATCCGCAACCTTTGATTGTTGTCAAATGTGTGTCTGTAAATGGAACGTACCCAGAATAATTAGAGTGATCTATTCTCTTCTGGTTCTGAGGATGCTGATTTGTGTCATGTGAAATGAGTCTATGCTTTCTTGTGTTCTTCATATTTATGGTGCCGTAATATCCCATTATATTGTTGCACCGTCTTTTATCTGCTCTCTAGGCATTGGATATATTGCTTGTTTATAGTTAGGCTGTTTTTGCTTTATGCTTCCTCTAATTAAGCAATTAGGAATATTCTTGTGTAGCTAGGTTCTCTTTTCCTTTAAATGCTATATTTAGAATTGAAGTCCTAACAGGGGGATCACTGGGCCAAAGTAATGCAGCTTGTGTTTATAATCCAAGATCAAAGCATCCAGAGTATTAGAAAAAATCACCCACCATTCCTTCCAATGCCATGTGCATGCTGTTGGCATAGATCACATTCTATGGGCTGTCGAAGAGGTGCTCTATGGAGAGAAGAGTGTCACTCTGGAAGCCAGGGTGCCATTTGTAAATGATCATGAATTTCTTGCCATCTTGAATATTGGATGGAATCTTTGATTTTTAGCTTTGTGCCCCACCAAGGCTTCTACTAGAATGACAAAGAGTGTTTGACACTGGGAATTCTGTTTGGTAAAACTACTAAGTCATGGATGGGTACTATCTGGGTTGGTTTACTTCAGAATGGAACCTATGAAAACTATGATTGTTGCTCTTGTTTTAATTATTAATATTAAGAGGCAGTGTATTGTAGGGAATTAGCCTTCTTGCCAGGAAAACCTGGCTTCAAGTCCTGCGACTGATGCAGACATGCTATGTGACCCTGGGTAAATCATTTTTAACTTGTTGGTGCTCTGGGCGACTTCCTAAGATTATTAGTTACAGTTGAAGTACCAACCTGAGTAGTAGAAGATGTTTTCCCATCTGGGGGCTCTCTCTACCAATGAGCTCAAAGATCTAGTCTTGGTCCTATTTAACGTCACAGATTGTTGTGAATATCGAATCAATCAATGTCTATAAAGTGCTTTGCGAACCCAACAACAACACTACTTAAATGTTGGCTAGTATTATTACATATTAATATGTTTTATCTATACCTTTCATAATGCCCTGATTTCTGAATTTCCTCTCCCTACCCCCTTCCCTTTTCCAATGAGCTGTCTCTTGTAACAAAGATTAAAAATAAAATAAAATAGATGAATAGTAAAGATAAAAATGGTTGCAGCAAAATCAACCAACACATTAACTGTGTCTGGTGGTGCAAGTAATGTCCCATACCAATAGTGCTCCATTCCTGCAAAGGGGAGGGTGTTTTCTTACCTCTTCCCCGAGGCCCTGGTTGGCTGTTATGACCATGTTGCATTCACACGTTTGTCCTTCTATGGTTATTGTGTATTTTATTGTCCTGGTTCAATATCACTCTAAATATTTTTATTGTGGTTATTGTTCAGCTTCAATTGTGTCCGATTCTTTGTGACCCCAAATGGAGTTTTCCTGGCAAGGATACTGGAGTGGCTTGTCAATATGTTTACTAACATATACAAATATATTTACATATAATTTGCATATTACATACAGAATATTTATACAATTTATATATATTTTCCAAATTTTTAAACATTTTTATTTAAAGTTTTGAGTTCCAAATTCTATCCCTTCCTTCTTCCCCCCCCTTCCTTCTCTGAGATGATACATGTGCAATTATGTAAAAATATTTCCATGTTCGTTATTTTGTATAAGAAGATTCAGATGAAAGAAAGTGAAAAACAGCATGCTTCGGTCTATATTTAATCAAAATGAATTCTTTCTCTGGAGGCAGATAGTATGCTTGATCTTTTTTCCTTTGGGACTGTCTCGGATGATTGTGTTGCTGAGAATGGCTAAGCCATTCATGAACAATATTGCTGTTACTGTATATGATGCTTTCCTGGTTCTGTTCATTTCACTCTCCATCAGTGCATGCAAGTCTTTCCAGGTTTTTCTAAAATCAGCCTGTCCATCATTTCTTATAGCATAATTAATATTCCATTAAAATCATATACTATAGTTTGTTTAAGCATTCCCCTATTGATAGGCAATTCTTTTTGATTTCCAATTCTTAGGTACCACTATAAATATTTTTTTGTCCAGATAGGTTCTTTTCCCTTTTGGGGGATGTCTTTGGGATATAGACCTAGCAGTGGTATAGCCCTTTGGGCATAATTCCAAATTGTTCTCGAGAACAGTTGATTTAGTTCACAACTCCACCAACGGTGCACATAATTTATATTGCATAAGCTGTCATTTATATTTTATAAATGTATTTACCACACTGTATAATACTATATATTAATATATTCTAGAAATACATTCTTATAAATAAATTAGATTTTATAACATATATTTTATAAACACTTATTTTATATAGTATATAGCATTACGTATTAATGTATTTTAGAAATAAATTTTTATAAATAATAAATTTTATAGCTTATATATTAGCCTTTATAGCTTAAAGGTGCACTAAGAATTTTGAGACCCCCCTGTATTCTAAGACTTTGGAGACACTCTGTATTCTAAGCGTCTTCTGTGTGTGAGGAACTGTGATTGGTGCTGAGCAAACGAAGCAAAGCTGAGACTAGCCGTGTCCATGAGCAGCTTCTGCTTCCCTGGGAGAGCACGAATGAGCAATTTCAAAGTACTGTGAGGGGAAAGAGATCTCTACCAAGGAGGGATGAGACTGATCGCGGAAGGCTTCTGGAAGGGAGTGGCCCCTTTGCCAAGCCTCGGAGGAAGACAGCACGTTCTGAGCAGGGAGAATGACGGGGAGCTTTCCCGGAGAACAGAGCACTTTTATAGGCTTCCATAGAACTCCTGGGATCTGTGGGGTGTGGGTGTGTTGATCGGCAGACAGACTGGCTCTGGCTTGCCAGAATGCCTGGGGCCTCTTCAGGTTGCCTGTGTCTGGGCACTCACCCAAAGATCCTCCGGGACTCCAGCCTCCGTCCAGCCAGCCCTTGGCTCCTGGCATTGTGTGGGCAGCCACAGAGGTGCCCCCCCACCCCCCATCTCCAGGCTGGAGAGCAAGCAAATGAATGAGCTGGAGGAGTGCGTGGGCTGTTCTGGATGGGCAGGTCTCCCTTGCCGCTGACCTGTCTAGGCTTGGATCCCAGGCTACCTCTTTATCCGACTCATCTCCTTCTCTTGGGCGCTATCTCTCTCATCTATCTAGTTAGCTCCCTCCGTCTCCTAGGAATCACCCTTGGTAAACGCATTCTTGTTTGAGACGTCCAAGACGAGAACAAATCGTACAATCCCTTCATTGTGCGCTCCTGGAGGAGACAGAATTCAGTCCAGGAGATGATTCTGCAGGTGGCTTCGGATGTGTCTTAGTCTTTACCAAGTCATAGATTGGACTCAATCCGTGTCTGTTCCTCAGCAGCAACTGTAGACAAAGACCGGCAATAAAGAGATGGCTTACCCAGAAACATGCATCTTTTCCACCTTCCTTACACCAGTTTTGTGCCTATCTATGCTCTTGTTCCCAGGACACCTTCCCTTGGAATATTTATGTTTTTACATCAGCTGCAAAGGGACAAGCTCCTGCATCAGTCCAGGGATTTTCCCCATTAGGTTTAAGGAAATGATCGCGTTTGAGGTTCAGTTTGCCCTTTGATTCAGCTGGAAACAGGACACAGTTTTTATTTTCATTTCCTAATAAAGCCTCCTTCACAGCCCAGGGTTCCAGCCCCTCTTCTATTTGATTAAGAGTTCCAAAGTGGAATCTTTCCTCATGTATAGACTTTAATTTTTTAAAAATATGTATCCTTGAAGAAACACTTTGTGGAGTTGAAATAGACTTTTCCTTTAGGAAGAAGAATGAATAGTTAGTTATATGAAATCCAAACAAATAGGACTTTAAACTTAGAAATGAATCAAATCATGATTCCTGGTACATTTTTAAATGTATATATATATATGTATATATATATATATATATATATACATATATATATATAAAACTAGATCTATGAAATGCCAGGCAAAAAGTCAATTTTTCCTTTTGTGTGAAGATGGAGGATCTCTAGATAGCCCAAGATCATAGCTAAGGGATTTATTGAAGAAGGGGAGAAAAAAATGCCCAACCAGACTTCCTAAGTCTGAGGTCTCTCTGTGTAAGATGAGGAGATTGCAGCTGAGCCTATCTAAGCTCTCTCCTACTCTGAAATTCTGATTTTAATCTATAGATTTAGTTTCACATAGTGTGATGGGAAAAATCCGGGAATGAAAGTCAGTAGGTCTACTTAGGTCCTGCTCCATGCTCTGCCACTAACCTGAGAAACCTCTCTGACTCTCACTTTTCCATAAAATAAGGAGCTTGGACCAGGTGAACTTTTAGCATCAAAGAATCATAGGTTTAGAGGTGGAAGGGGATTCCAAGGCCATCCAGGTCAATCCTTTCATTTTACTCTGGAGAAAATGGAGGTTCAGAGATGAGGCGTGATGTGGCCAAGGTCCTTCAGCTGCTACTTATCAAAGCCAGGTCCCTGACTCCAGACGCACATTACATTCTGGTCATGTGAGTGTGTTACAGACTTAATTTTCTTCTGGAAGACAGCTTCTAGGATCTAAAGCAGAGGGCATATTGTCTTTACAATGCATTTTTCTTTTCACTCCAACGACTTAGAGAATGTGCAGGGCTCCTACGGCCAATCAGAGGGAATGGTTTGAAATAGCAGCTGGTGAACTTTAGACTAGATCCAAGAAACAAGTAGTCTGGACTATCCTTAGGTGTGTGATAATCTTGCAAGCTTGTCATAGCATCCTAGAATCATACATTTTGAGCTTGAAGAGACCTTAGACATCTTCTTTCTAATCCAACTCTCCCATTTTACAGAGAAGGAAAGTGAGGTCCAGAGAGATTCAGTGACTTGGGTCACACAAGCAGTAAAAATCTGATCCAAGACTTGAACCACTTGTTACTTGTTTTCTGAAGTGCCTGATTCTCTGTGACTCTATTTGATATTTTCCTGGCAAAGGTACTAGAGTGGATTTGTCATTTCCTTCTTTAGCTCAATTTACAGAGGAGGAAATGGAGGCAAATAGGGTTAAGTGACTTGTCCAGGGTCACACAGCTAGTAAGTATCTAAGGTAAGATTTGAACTCAGGTCTTACTGACTCCAGATTCAGCTCTCTATTCACTGTACCATCTAGCCAGTTAATGGTCATCTGGCTCCAAATTCTTTTTACTCCCCCCAAAATATCATTTGATCCAGTGACACTGGCCTTCTGGCTGTTCCATGAACAAGATGCTCCATCTCTTGGCTCTGGGCATTTTCTCTAATGGTTCCCTCTGCCTGGAATCAGACTCAGACTATAGATCTCACTGGCTTCCTTTAAGTTCCAACTAAAATCGGACCTCCTACAAGAAGCCTTCCTCAATCCATCTTAATTCTAGTGCTCGTCCTCTTTTTCCTGCATATATTATCCTTTCCATATTTATCCATACCATAGCCATATCCTTTCCCATTTATCCTACATATAGTTTGCTTTGTATATATTTTGTATATATGTATATATTTTTACACATTGTCTCCTGCATCAGATTGTAAGTTCCTTGAGGCCAGGGACTATCTTTTGCCTCTTTTTGGACCTCCAGTGCTTAACATAGTACCTGGCACATAGTAAGGGCTTCATAAATGTTTGTTGATTGATCAATCTTGCCTCTGTACCATGTCACTTTCTATTCCTGTCCCAATGGACAGAGGCCTTAGAATTCATATTGAGTGCCTCTTTCCCCATCAGGATTAAAAGAAAATCACAGGATTGTAGGACCTAAAGAGACTCCAGAGCATTTCCTCCAACCTCCCCATTTTATAGGGAAAGAAACTCCGGCTTATGGAAATCAAATGACTCACTTGAGATCACTGAGTGTAGGATTTGAACCCAATCTTTGTCTCCAGAATTAGTCTTTCACTATATCCTGTCCTAATATAATGATATGGTATTTCTATATTGATATATATATATATATATATATATATGTGTGTGTATGTGTGTATATGTATATATGCATAGTTTTACAAAGTTGTCTCCCCCATTAGAACTTCCTGCAAGTAGGAACTATATTTTTGCCTTTCTGTTATTTCCAACTTGTAACACAGTGCCCGGCACATGATAGGAGCTTAATAAATGTTTACTGACTGATTCCATAGGTTCATCCTCAGAAAGCAGACATAGTTTCTGTTACGGGAGCGGTCCTATACTCATCCTGGATACAGAATAAATGCAAAGTAATATTTTTGGGGTGGGAGGTCCTCACCACTGGAGAGAGACCAAGAAAGACCTCATAGAAGAGGTGACATTTAAGTGGAGCTTTGGCATAAACTAGGAATGCTAAGAGGGATGGGGAGGAAGGAGTGAGTTTGGTAAAATGATGCTAAACTTACTCACTTCATAGTTAGTGAACTGAATTACAATTGGAGAGACCTTCGGTCATAATTGATGATTTTCCCAATTTTAAGTTAACATTTGGGTTCTGGCCCCCCATAATTTTTCCTTCTCTTCCCTCTCCTGCCTCTTTCTTTCACAGCTCTTGACCTCCAAGTGGCCCAAGAATACCATCAGATTCCATCTCAGACTTGTGCAAATTTTAACATGTTGTAATGTTGACTTGTTGATAGATTCTCAGGGTGGGCATAAATAAGGCTGGGCTTTTGGACAAGAGGTTTTTTTTTGCCTCAGGCTCAACAGTGCATTACTTTACTGGAACTTCCTCTTTAGAGCTGTGTAATGGACAAATCCTGTGAAATCTAGGCATTGTTCCATCAGACAACCTCGGAGATGAGGTTGTCTTTCCAAAGGCTTGGAAGATGAGAAGACTTTATAATCCCTCAGTTGTGGACAGCCAGGTGACCGAAACAACTCCGAGTATCCTCTATGTAAATGTCAATTGTCCACATGGAAAATAGTTAATTATTCCAGATAAAGCTGTTGCAAATTCCCCAAATAAATTGTTTATGACTGAATGCTACCCTCCACATGAACTTTGCCTAATGCTCTTGTAATCTCTCTTATTGAGCTGTGTAGACCCATCTGGAAATCATTCCAACCAAGCATTCATCTTATACAATAGATCCCCATTTTCCTTTTTTAATATGACTTTGGGTCCCCAGAGCTTCAAGTCAGACGTGAGATGGATTTCTTATCATCTCTGTTGCTTCATTAGGAGTGTGTATATTTGGTTACCATTGCTACACTCCTCGGACAGAGAAGTTCATTGCAACAACAGGCAGTATGTGCCAAGTGATTCGTCAGCATACGTTACAAAACCACTCGTGGACTTTTTAATGCGACCAGCTCATACATTTCCCAATTAGCGTTGGGTTTAACACTGAAAAGTATCGATGGTCCTGATGACCTACTGGCGTTTATTTGAATGAAATTCTAGATGATTTCAGGGAGTATTGGAAAGGGTTGAGTGGGTAGGGGGTCTGGGACAGAGGGCTGACCTGAAGGAAGAAAGGAAAGAGGATTATGGCTGCTGGAACAAATTCCTAGAATGAGGAAGTACAACTTATTTCCAGCAGTTGCCAGCTATTTGTCTTCTGGACTCTAATATTCTTAGAGAGAGCAGACTGTCTTCTCTAGTTTGTCTTATGTGACTATGGTTAGAAAGGTCAACATCTTGAACCCAGTTTGAAGGAAACTTTTCCAAGGGTTCTGAAAGCCTAAGTCAGAACTGATCTTCCAAAGAGTAGCAGCAGCCTTCCTACTACTGGGCTTGGGATCGCCACACTCAGCTCTTTCATTTGGGCACTGAACAGCCTAGCTATTTTCCATGAGGAGCATGGCTACAATCTATCCACAGCAGCCCACTTGCTGTTCTCTCATTTCTTTGCCTTTCACTGGCTGTACCCCAGTGCTTGAAATGCATTCCCTCCTCCATTTAAGATTCAGATTAATAGTTATCTCCTCTAAGAAGCTTTTCCTGGTTCCCCCTCTTTATCAGTGTCCTCTCCCCAACTACATGGGATTTTTTGTATATGCTTTGCATTTACTTATCTATGTATTTGCTCTCTCCCTTCAGTAGTAGAACAGAAGCTCCTTGAGGGAAGGGGCTGTTTCTTTTCTTTTTTTTTTTAAAGGTAATTGTTTTTATGTTTAATCTACAAAAATCCACTTTCTCTCCCTTCCCCCTCTTCCTACATTGAGAAAGAAAGAAAACAAAAAACCTCTATTACAAACATGTATAGTCAAGCAATGCAAATTTCCACATTGGCAACATCCAAAAAGTATTTGTCTCAATCTGCACTCTGAGTTCACCACCTCTGTTAGGAGGTGGGCAGCATGTTTCATCATGATT
>JAQQSK010007445.1:0-13973 GCA_028658325.1 Potorous gilbertii
GGAAGGGGCCTTAGTGGCTTTCTATTCCAATCTACCCCTGAAAAAGAATCCCATTAACAACCCAGCTGACAAACAGAGCCTTTGCTCCAGAGAAGGGGAAGCTCCCACTCACTAGCTACTGGGTTGGCCCATCCCATTCCTGGGGAGCTCTTCCAAAGGTCTTCCTGACATCAAGGATTCAATTTGTACTTTGCGATTCCTACCATCCATTTTTTTCCAGTTCTCTTCTTTGGGGCCAAACTTTTTTTAAAAAATTAATTTAAAATTAAATTTTTTTAGCAAATGTAAATCTAATTTATCTTCCTCTTTCTTTCTCCCTCACTGGGGGGAAAATTCTTATAGTAAATATGCATACTTTCTATAAAACAAATTCCTTTGTCGTCTGTGGCCAAAAAATACACTCCTGATTCTTCCCCCTGAGTCCATTACCGCCCTGTCAGGAGGTGGATGACATGCCTCATCCTCAGTCCTCTGCATTCATGGATTGTCATAGTATTGATCAGAGTTCTCATGGCTTTCATAGTTGTTTGACTAAACCTTCATTCACACGACATCCCTTCAAGTACCTGAGGACAGCTATCATGCTCCTCCCTGAGACTCCAGTTCTATCTTCTTGAAACTCAGCTCTCGGTTCCTTAAACTGACCCTTGCATGACATGACATGAGCCCCTTCTCTCCACAAAAGGCCTTCTTTTGGAGATTCCAGCCTCTTTTTGTTGTTGCTCAGTCGTGTCCAATTCTTTGTGACCCCATTTAGGGTTTTCTTGACAAAGATTCTGGAGTGGTTTGTCATTTTCTTCTCCAGCTCAGTTTATAAATGAGGGAACTGAGGCAAACAGGGTTAAGTGACTTGCCCAGAGTCACACAGCTAGTGTCTGAGGCCTGATTTGAACTCTGGAAGTTCCTGATTCCAGGTATGGAGCTTTACCTTCTGCACTACCTAGCTGTCCTCCTAAGATGTGTGCCCAGAGTAGGATACCAAACCCTCAATGTGATCTGATGTGATCAGGCTAGAGTACAGTAGGACTGTCACCGTCTTATTCCAACAAGCCGCAGCTCTCTTATTGCAGGCCAATAAAGCATTAGTCTTTAGGGTTGTCAGACAACACTATTTTCACCCCCTCAGCTTGCAGTCCACCAAAACCCTCAGATCTTTCTTAGCTGAGTGGCTATCTAGTTAGCCTTCTCTCTTGTAATTATGAAGTCAGTCGTTTTGAACCCAAGTATAGAGCTGCTTACATTTGCTCCCATCCAATCTTATTTTACTCTGTTCAACAACATTTTTAAGTCCTGTCTCTCACCCAGGGTGCTGGCCATCACTCAGAGCTTTGTGTTGTTTGTAAATTAGATAAACATGCTATCTGTGCCTCTAGTGAAATCATTGCTAGGAATATGACAGCTCCCGGAACCAAAGACAGAGCCTTCACGGGACGACTAGGCGGTAGGTACAGTGGGTGGAGTGCTGGACCTGGAAGCAGGAAGATCTGACTTCAACTCTGGCCTCAGACACAACAAGCTATGTAACCCTGGACAAAATACTTAACTTTTGTCTGCCTCGGTTTCCTCAACTATAAAATGGGGATATCAATAGCATCTAACTGACAAGGTTATTGTGAAGAACAAATGAGAAAGCCTTTGTAAAAGTACTTAGTGCAGTATCTAAAAAATAGCAGGTACTTAATAAATTAAAAATGAAACTAAACTCAACCAATCAAAAAATGAATAAATAATAAATAAATGCACCTTCCTTTCCTCCTCTCTTTAGGAATTTCCTTGAAGGATCCCATAAAGGGCCACTCCTTTAATAGCGTTAGAAATTCAAGTGATATTTTCTCTTTTGCAAGACACAATGATGTAGATAAAGCTGCATCACTAAGTCACCCTGAGATCAGCATCCTATAGCTTCAGAGGAAAGCGCAGCCCGGAAGTGAAATGCTTCAGAGAAGGAAAGGATTTGAAATGGAGTTGTCAAGGATGTACCTGCCACTTGGCATGTGATACAGGATCAAAGATTATAAGTAAGAGTGTCACATATTTAGGACCATAATTGGAACTTAGAAATCAGCTAATTCAAGTAATAACCAAATAACACTAGTCAACATTCATAAAGTATCTTCAAGTTTTCAAAGCATTCTACATGTATTATCTTAATTAAGGCCCAAAGCAATTCCATGAAATAGGTCCTCTGGTTATCATCCCCATTCTGCAGATGTGGAAAATGAGGCTGAGAGGAGTTCAATGATTTGCCTGCAGGTGTCCCAGGCAGAAGAAGTTTCCCTGCTTTCAGGTTTGGCACTCTATTTACCAGATTCTTTTGCCTCACTCTTTCCCCTGGAGCTGTGTTGCTCTGTCATGGAAGGTCATAGCATCAAAATGAGGCCCTTTGACTCCAAAGCTTATGTTCTTTCCATTCATTTCTCCTCTGCTTCTCTTGATCTCCCCTCTATAAACACAATTAGCTGCACTGTTATAGTTTAACACCTAATTTAGCCCTGCCAATCCAGAGGTTCTGAGTCTCCTTTCTTCCACTGATGGTCTGCAGGCGATGTGGGAGTGGGAGAAAGGCTGCTGCCCTATTGGCAGCATCTGCTGCCTTGTTGCCCAAGAGATCAACTGCCCTGCCTCCCTGATTATGGTAACATATGGTACCACACATGAAACCAATCATTTCAGGGAATACAAATTCCCATCTTGGAAACACATCAACTAAACCAATCGCTGGTACACCGGGCCCATATGCTTCTACCTTGCTGTCGACTTCATTCACTGTGTATATATCTTTCTCAAGGGACATGAATAAGTCCTTGGCAGGGGCAGGGTAGTAATGGTTTAGAAAAAAAGAGGGATGATGGTTCCATAGGGTTAGGATGGCCCCTCATGTAGGGATACTAAACAAGCTCATCCATACTCAAACATTGGATCTTAGAGTCAGTCACACCTCTCATGTAATAGAGAAGTTATTTGGAGCATCCCTTCTCTTCATCTACTGGGTAGGTGGTGCAATGGATAGGAGACTGGGCCTAAGGTCAATAAGACTCATCTTCCTGAGTTCAAATCTGACCTCAGACACTTACTAGTTTTGTGACTCTGCATAAGTCATTTACCCCCATCTGCCTCAGTTTCCTCATCTATAAAATGAGTTAGAGAAGGAAATGACAGACCACTCTGGTATTTTTGCCAAGAAAACTCCAAATGAGGTCACAAAGAATCAGACACAACTAAAATGACCAAACCACAACATCTCTTCATGCAGAGCTGAGACAAGCCATGAGTACCTCTGTGGCAAAGTTCAGAATTCATACTCCCCATCCTGCACCCTTGCTACTATCCACCAGAGCCTTTGTGCCTACACTTCTAACAAATCTCCCAGCTTCTAGTTTCTCCTCTCTCCAATCTATCCTTCATGCAGCTGCCAAAACGATATTCCTAAAGCGCAGCCCTGACCCTGTGACTCGCCTGCTCAAATAAGCCCTAGGGGCTTCCTGGTGCCCTGAGGATAACTCCACTGTTAGTCATAAAAAACCTTTCACAATCTAACTTGAGCTCTACTTTCTGGGCATATTGCTCTCCTTCTATCCAAAATGTCCTCCTTGCTGCTCCCCAGTCAGGACATTCCACGTTTTCCATTTTCGTCCTTGTACAGACTCTCCTCTAGGTCTGGAATGCACTCCCTCCTTGTGTCTGTTTCTCAGCATCCCTGGCTTCCTTGAAAGTTCAACTCAAATTCAATCACCCACATGAGACCTTTCTTGATCTCCCCAACTGCAAATATCTCCCCCACCCCCCCAGTTATCTTATATTCATTTTGTCTATATTTTATTTCTACTTATATATGTGTATTTTGTTTCTCCTGATGGAATTCAACCTCCCTGAAGGCAGGTATCATCTTGTGTCACTGCTTAGCAGAGTGTTTGGTCCACAGCAGATATGCAATATCTGATTATAACCTATTATTATAATGTATTATAATCTAATTATAAATAAATGATTACTGATTAATACTCATATAATATCTGACTTTATATAGCACCTACTATGTGCCACGTATTGTGCTAAATACAATTCTGCTTATTACAAATATTATCTCATTTTATCCTCATAGAAACCCTTCAAGATGTAGGTATAATTAATCTCCATTTTTACAGTTGAGGAAAATGAGGCTGAACAGAAGTTAAATGACTTACCTAGGTTCACACAGCTGACAAGCGTCTGGGGCCAAAATTTGAATTCATGTCTTCCTGACCCAAGGTCTACACTTAACCCACTGCATCCACCCAGCTGCATCCTATTTTGTACCGCTGACTATATATATTAAATACCTCCTTGTCATGAAGAGTAGAATTTTCTGGCATTGATAATATGTTCATTTATAAAAATAATGTTTTTATTACATCAAAGAAACCACAGAGCTGATGAAAATGATTTTAAAGTATCCCTTTGTAAGATAGATAAACACAGCACATGTGAGGGTTGCTAGCCCAGGTTCACTTTTGACTTGGTCAGACAGGAAAGACACTAAGAAGGGGTTAATAATCTTTCTTTATTCTAGTCTACTTTTCTCAGAAGAGGATTGCTGATAATGGGAGCACAAACTCCTATAAGCATTCCCTAATCATCCTTCTCACAGGGGCTAGTCTCGATGGGAGTCAGTCAAGACAGGCACAATTTACGAATCCCTTAAGTCTCCTGAAGTCTCAATGGGGGCCAGTTGAGGCAAACACAGATGTCCCCCCAAGCCTTGATGGGGTCAATCAAGGCACACACAACATTCCTGCTTGTGCATTCAATCTTAAGCTCCCTCCAAGCCTCAGTTGAGGCACACACAGAATTTGTGCCTTCAACCCTAAGGGTTCCCCATTCATTTTCTAGTGATCACCTATTTTATAGACCAACAGGCAAAGAAGGCATATTGCCAGCAATAGCCTGACAAGTTTACATAACCTTATCCCTTTATCTCACTGTGCAGCACAGTGGATATTTATGTTATTTACCATTATATAACTATGTGTTAGTGTGATGGAGATGTTTTGAACCATAATTGTGGGAACTTATATCTAATACTTGTGAACTGTTGATTTGTTATAACTGTGGATCCTGGGAAACTGAACTCTGAGAAAGAATAACAAAATTCACTTTATACACACTCAAATCCACTTTACATATACCTTTATTACACCGTCCTGCAGAATGTATCCCAGACAATTGTGTCTTCTGAGTCTTCCTAGTTCTAGTACATAAGCTGTAGCTCAGGACTTTCAAGCACCAGGTAGGTTACACTTCTTTCTCTAAACCTAGGTAGCACATTAGAATTTAATTATATTATTGGCCAGTTGCTTTATGGAAGGTTTGTTATTATGACTGTACTGTAAGCTCTTGAGAACAGAGATCATGTTTTATATTTCTCTTGCATCTACCATGCTGGGCACAGATGAGAATCTCAGTAAATGCTTGTTGATTAATTGATTAGTTTTCCAGGCTCCAGAACTTAGAATAAAGTGTCTTCTCTAAATGGCAGCTTTGTGCGCTGGGGGCTGGCAATGATAGCTGCAGCTCATTGGGCAAGATGAGGAAGCATGCTTAAGGCTGGGCCTAACAGTTCAAAAGGGCCAGTAGCCCATGTTCCCAAATAAGTTAGCGTATGAACATGGCAACAGCCTGCAAAACTTGGTAACCCTCTCCCTTTGATTAATACTCTGTACATTGTGGAGTCATCCATACTCCTTACTTCCCCTCTGTTGTGGCCTGCACCCTGTGTCTTCTGATGCCTGATAATTGGATTCTCTGTTCTGCCTACAAATACATCTCTCTTTGGCTTCTCAGGACAATGGTTGATTGTGGGGCTCTTTTTGTCCATTGTTTTCTATATATTGATTAGTCTTTAGCTTGTGTTCATCTGATACTCTTGAAATTCCCCACATTTTGACTACGTGTGCAGCTTGAGGTACAGAATGGAACTATATTTTGGAGGGTCCACCTACACCAAGATCAGGAAAGAGGAGGTACACAAGCTAGACTTGTGCTGTGCTTGGCACTGATATACAATTGTCAACTTGGCTCACCTTCTTCTCATGGTGCTAAGTGTGGAAAAGTACAGTATTAATGGCCAGAAGATTAATGACTTAATCAAGAATTATTAAATGTCTACTATGTACCAGACACCAGATGAGAGAAAATCTCAGAGTTGCCCCAAAGACTGAGAAATTAAGTGCCTTGCCCAGGATCACACAGTCAGTAATATATCACATGTCGGGATAGAACCCAGGTCTTTCTGGCCTGAGGCCATGCTGCTTTGCCCAATAAGTTCACATAGGAAAGGATACTGAGTTTTTTAAAAGTGGTATAATGTATGTCATCAGAGAAATATATGATCAAGTAAGAAAAAAAGATAGGCCATAATCAGAATATATTACAATCAAAATACATCCTGTTTTCTCAGTCTTGGGAGAGAAAAGGGTTTAGTTGATGACTTTGTCAAGGTTCTTAGTAACAGCTGAAGCTCTCCTCCCACAACTGAATTACCCTGCATTTGCATAGTACCTCTGTGTGCTAGGCACGGCGTTACACTGGGCGCTACGTGACTTTATTATCTCATTTTACAGTTGAGGAAACAGAGGCAGAGGTTTGAGTGACTTGCTCGAAGTCACCCAGCTAGTAAGTATCTCAGTCTAAATTTGAGCTCAGCCCTTTCTGACTCCTGGCCCAGGCAGAGTTCTATCCACTGCACTACCAGCAAGGATACCTAAATGCGTGGCCCCAAAGACTGTGATAAGAGGTGGAATATGTCCATGTCCCTCTATTTCAGAACTGATTGACTAGAGTAGATGACCTCTATATCTCTTTGGCCTCGGATTCGGTTGTTCTAGTTACTCATTTACACAAAGCACTCATAGAGAGTTTTCTCCTTCTTTGCAGAAACAAATTGAAAAGGGACTTTAAGAAAAGAACCTTCTTTTCTCCCTAGAGGTGGCTCCCAGGCAAGAAGCTGATTTAACAGTCCCTGAGATGTGGTTAGTCTTTTACATCTGGAGATACCACCTCGAGAAGAAAAGTTCCCAAGTTGACTATGATGGTGTCAAATATCAACCAACCTAGAGGTCTGGCTCTCCAACTACATCAATGCACGGTCCCATACCAGTCCTCACTGTTGTCTTTTGGGGTAGAGGCTCTGAAATTACCCCTTGAGAATGGGAGAATCAGAAATGATATAGAGAATGCTGGAGAAAGACTAATCTGAAAATTGGGACTGTCTTTTGATGGTAGCAAAGAACGCGTATGTCCATTGATTGGGGAACAGCTAAACAAATTGCAGTAGATGGATATAATCAAATATTGCTGTGCTTTAATAGCACAAGTGGTGTCCCAAAAGTCTTAGTGCTAGACTTCATGCAATTTTAAGCTTTAAGTTCAAAAGTCTTAGTGTAGTTTTACATCGTAAGCACTAAGACTTTGAGGACCCTGTATTTTTATGGGTTTTGCTGGAATGTTTTCTATGTTCACTTTTATTACATTTAAAAAATTCTTTGTTCAAGGGAGTGATGGGAAAATTTAAATAATGTAAAAAAAAAGATATTCATAAAAGTCAATTTTTAAAAACTTAAGTGACTACAGCAGCCAGAGTTGGAATGATTATGGACATACATAAACCAAGAGATTTATCCATTCTCTACCATAATTCCTGTGAAGTATTAATGAATTGGAGCTCCCCCAGAATCAAAGAGCAGGGCTCATATCATCTGGATGACCTTTTGCATCCTAATGCCTTTAACAGCTTCTGGCTGAAGCATGAGGAAGCTTCATTAGCTCAATCATCCTTTGGGTAGGAAAGCTAATGATTGGATATGAGTCTAGTTACATTAGTATTGACCTAGTGTAATGCTGTCATGTAAAATGTTACCTTTTATTTTTCAAGCACAGGTGGAAATCTGCCATTGTGACTAGCAATTCATACATGGCCCACATTTTCATTCAAGGAAGAGGCAACAAACAGGAGAATATGGGAAAGGTATTATAACAAGGAAAAGAAGAAGGAAAACAAAGGCACAATGACAAAGCTTGAGACAGAAAGTGTCAGTATCTGGATTGCTGATGCATATGACCAGTTCATCTTGGTATAACTCCCTGCTCTCAGAGTTCTAGGCTGATGAAGGTGTGTGGAGCATCCACGTGACTATATTTTTCTTTGTTCAGTGTCTATAGGGCAGCTTTCCCCATAGGTAGTACCTAGAAAAATGAAATTTTCCCATTAAAAACCAACAGTAAAGGGTGCCACCCCATTGCTGGTCATTTCACTTGCTATTCAGACATCTAAGTCTATTTAGCTTCTTTCAGAGATTTCCTACTCTAGGCTAATGTATTTGCTGGTCCTGTGGGATGCTGATTCTGCAACTTGAAGTCCCCCTCCCCTTATCTCCCCACTATGTTAGTTAAAATGTGCATCAGTGTATGTCCAGGGCTATGATTCTTGGCCCAGGAGCTGGTTATATTTGGAGTCTCCTGAAGAATGAAGTCCTGTTCTATTCAGTTCAGCAGACTTAGCATGGCAGCTAGTTTGTACTGTGGATTGAGTGTTAGGCTTGGAGTCAGGAAGATTAGAGTTTGAATCCTACCTCAGAAACTCATTTAGCTGTGTGACACCAGGCAACTCACTTAACCGTTCTCACCCTAAGCTTCCTCATCCGTAAAACAGGGGTAAAAATAGCACCTACCTCAGAGAATTTAAGTGATTTGAAAAACTTCAAGTGCTATCTAAATGCTAGATATCACTGTTTACTACTGCAGAATATGTACAAGGCTCTCTTCAAGGTGCTGGAGATACAAAGACAAAAATGAAACAGTCCCTACCCATGGGGAGCTTACATTCTATGGTGGGGGTGGAGGGATGCTGTGGGACTCTACTGTGTGTGTTGTTAAAGAACTTTCTGGTCCTTGTGTGATGGTCTCCTGTCAGCATTGGTCTGCAGATAATCAATGATAAGAGTTAGCTCACTTGTGCCTGAGATCTAAGTCTGAAAGCTCACCTTTACATGAGTCCACAGAAGAATAGAAGAGGGAGAAATAAGTCAGCTGTGGCAAAGGGAGAGACCAGTGCAGAAGTGATAAGCAAACCTTATCAGCAGAACTAGACAGAACATGCCATGTGACTTCAAAAAATTCAGATAGACCCCTCACTTTTTCATTCACTCACTCCAGAAAAAACCTATCTCTCCCATAGGAAGGCTACAGTTCTCCAAATTCCCTCTTTTTGTTTAAAACTTTGTTTTCCAGAAATCCTCAGAGTACCCCCGAAAAGTGATGATCTTATCAGGACTGTCTGCCTTTCTTTATATCTCCAGTATTTGTATCCCCAGTGCCGGGCACATAGAAGTGCTTAATAAATGTTTATTGAGTGACTTGCTCAATTGATGGATTGCTCCCTAACCTCAGTGCTAGGTGATAAGATTGCTAGCTAAGAAAGAAAACACTGGTTATGAAAAGATAGGACCCAGGTTGGTTAGGTTTTGATGGAAGGGAAAGATTGGAAAATGCCTGCGACCTGGGCAAAGTTCATGAAGGATAGGCCTATATAGGATGCCACTGGGTAGGTGGAAAAACAAGAGGAGAGAGAAATTGTAAGCCTAGCATACTCAAGACCTGAGTAGTGAATGGGCAAAACCTTGTGACTAGAAAGAAACAAGTGGTATGATGTAACATGGATAGGGTGCAATAAAAAATTATGAGTGCTAAGGTCTTGTTTAAGATACATTCTTTCCTGCCAAGTGAGTTTATGAATACAAGAAGAGATCTAATCTAAGGACACTCTCGTTACAATTCATTTTTGACCCCAAGTAATCTTACCCAGCCTCATCATCAACTTATTTCTTGAACTTGGCTCCAAATAACTTTTGGCTATTACTGACAGTAAAAAACTTCCTCAAAAGATGAAAATTTGCCCCTCTTCAGAATATTCAAACGATGTTCCATAGGGAAGGCCTTTATAAAATAATGTAAGTGATTTTTTTAACACTAGAACTTACACATCCAAATGTGTTTCCTCCTTCAAATCAGTCACCTTGGCAGGCTACACACATAATGAGACTGCTATTGCTCACAACATTTCTGGGACTCATCTTTGGAATTGCCTCCAGAGGCTAGAGAACATTCTTTTGGATTTATAAGCTCTGGCGGGTATGTGAGAGCCAAAAGTTTGACTCTAATCCTTGGGGTAATAGCAACTCACATGTATATAGTGTTTCACACTTTTCAAAGTGCTTTCTGTACAGCATCCCAGGGAGGTAAGTGGCAAAAGTATTTTTGTCCCCATTTTATAGAAGAGAAAGCCGAGGGGTTGGGTGACTTTCCCATAGTTATACATTCTTCCAGCTCTATAGAGAAATTTCTTTACACTTTGTAAATGGATTATAGGGTGTAGTGTAGACTCATCTTTGCACTTGGTTTAACACATCCCTACTTCTCTTCTACCTCTGTTATCTACCCCTCCCTTTCTATGATGACATCAGATCGGCTACGGGGGGGGGGAGGGGAAGGAAAATACCTCTGAGGATATGATGCTTATTTAAAGTTTGTTTTTTGAAAATGTAAGGCTATAACCTCAAGGAGGAAACTTTTATTTGACGTATTGGGTAGCTTTGATTCAGATTTTGTATTGGTTAAAATCTGGAAAGATTTTGTATTGTTATGTACAACACACTTGAACAGCAGCTTTAGGACTTCCTTTAAGACTCTATGTCTTCCTATGCAGCCCATATCCAAGAGCCATCAGTAATTTTGGAAGTCGGGCCCAAGGGAAAGTCGCATGACTATGGATAAGTGATTATTTTAGAAAACGTCTATAACTAGAAGTGTGAACTTCTAAATAATTGGTTCCTTTACAGTTTACATTACAAACTTCATTTAAATTTAGTATTTATTGATAATATTTTCTATCTCTATATCTAATTATACATGATGGTTATCACAATGTTTAAGTTAAGGAGCAAGATTATAGAACTGTAACTGGAACAGAATTCATAATAAGGTCATCTTGTCCAACCCTTTCGTTTTATAGATAAGGAAACTGAATCCCAGAGAGATGAAAGGACTTGCCTAGTGTCACACAGCTAATAAGAAGCAGAAGGCAAAATATATTTTTTAAGGTTTTCTTTGTGTCTATACTTTAAATTGAAAAAAATTCTTGCCTCCTTTTCTTTTGGAGTTTCACAATGAGCTTATCAGGACTTTACAGTGGTAGTGCAAAAATTACTGCTTCATATCTATTACTCTGTCAGGAGGGATAAGTAAAAAGAGTATTTGTTGATATTTATGTAGCTAATAGGAAGATTAAGGCTAGTGTGGGATTGTTCTTCAGTTACTCTGACTTTACTAGAGACAATCTTAGGGTTTGCCAATTCTGACGTATAGTATCACATCTGTAACAAATGGCATGAAAAAACTGTATTCAGATTCTGGAATCAAGGAGCTTTGATGTAAACTCAGATCCCAAGAATTTATTTCCAAATCTTTTATATTCCTTCCCTTGAAAATTAACAAGCATGAATCTCATCAAGATCTAAATGGAGATCTTCAACATGAGCCTTTCAGTGGATGGAGAGGTGAATCTGAAATCAGGAAGCCCTGGGTTCAAATCCAACCTTAGATATTGACTAGTTGTATAACTGGGTAAGTCTCTTAAATTCAGTCTCTGTTTTCACATCTGTAAAATGGGGATTATAATACATCTATCTCCCAGGATTGTTGTAAAGATTAAATGAGACGGTATCTGTAAAACACTTAGGAAGTGCCTGCTTGGCACATAGTGGGCAATTAATAAATGCTTGTTTCCTTCCTTCTCTCCATAGACAATGCCCTGGTTGTTTCAATCTGTGAATGACCATTAATAGTTAAGGTAAATGTTGAAATTTTTAGGAAGTACAGAGCAAAAGATGTAGTTTCAAAGACATAAAGTATTTAATTCATGGGGAGATTGAAAAGAGGGATTTCAAAGACTAATCAATCATTCAACAAGTATTTACTTGTCACTTTTCTAGGTGCTACTGAGATTATAGAACTGGGTAACATACATGTACTAATACCAATACAACCGGATTAATGCAAGGGACCATAGTAATTTCTCAGCAGTCTTCCATTTTAGTCAATATAAATAAGTTCTATGATCAGTGTGTATTCTATAGTTCAAATATAAGCTGGAGCTAAAAGTACAGCAACAATTTGCCCTCTAAGAGACCTTTTCCATAAAATCCTTGAAGTTCACAGATGATCTTTTTTCTCGGACATCTCTTTCCATGAATTTATCCATAGTAAGTACTTACCAAATGCTGTAATACTTTCTGTAAATTTCATCCTAGTGAAGTAATCTCCAATAAAAGAATCTCTTGGAACTGGGTAAATAATGTACACAGAGCACAGTCTTTGCACGTATGTCTACTTTATACCGAAAGTATAATCATAGCATTGATTTGAGTTGCAAAATAATTCATTGTCAATTCTTTGGATTCTTAAAGGCTAGTATGCTCTATCTCTAATTTTAAAAACAAATAATTTTTAAAATTCCTTTTTTTTGATCTTGCAGACAAAGTGCAGTCTCATTTGTACTTGAGAAAATATCATAGGTGCTACTATAGACTAGAAGGGTATTTTCAGTAAAACGGAAACAGTTGCAGGAAGATAGCACCATGATATTGAAGAATTTTCTTTTACCCAAAGAAAGATGTAAAGTTGTAAACATTACAGATAGTAAACAATTCAAATTGAAAACAGAATTTAGCAGAAGATTTAATGAGCCACACACAGTTGCAGTATTTTCACGCTCCCTAACACACACACACACACACACACACACACACACACACACAGAGACACACACACAACTCCTTGCAAACTCCAGGTACACACAGCAGTATTAATGATTACTAATGTAAGGTCACTTATCTGTGCAATTTAGAATTTAGAATGGAAAGAATATTAAAGGTCATTTAATTCTTCTCAAAGCATGAATCCCCTTTATGATATGCCCCTAAACCATCATTCTGCCTCTAAAGGTGTTCAGTGAGAGGACACTACTTTTTGAGTCACAATATGGCTACTTATTGGTCCTAGTTCTGTAACTTGGCACCAATCATTGTAAATCTAATCTGTCTTCCATATGATTACCCATCAAATATTCCAGCTATTGATGCCTAAGTGATTAATACTTGAGTATAAATCATCATTTTGTGAGGAAAAACTGTTGATTTTTTTTAACCAAGAGTGTTAACATGAACTTTTATGATGACTTTTTTTCACTTATAATCTGTTTCAGATCATGAGCGAGACAATAAAGGACACTGAAAAGAGCACTGGACTCAGAGTGTTCAAATCATTCCTCTGATGTTTGTGTAACTTGGCCAAATCACTTCTGTTCCCTGTGCCTCGGTTTCCTTCTTTTAAAAAAAGAAGATTGGATTAGATGGCTGCTAAGATCCCTTCCAGTTCTATATGATCCTATACAACACCTCCTAAGCAGGCACCATTCTTTGCTCCACTCTGTAGCCTGAGAAAAGAAGCTGCCTTACTACCTTATCACAAAGACAACAAGATTGCACTTGATTTGAAAAGACATGGCTGCATGAGCAGGGGGACAACGTACCATGAGAAGTAGTTATGTTCTGAACATAAGAAAATCGACAGCAGCATCAACAGTTTTAATGGCATTCGCTGAGGCAAAAAACAACTGAAGAATGCACTTGACACCATTGTAGCAGAAGGGCTGTGTTTTCCACTGCATCTTTATCCTGTCATTCCATGAGATTTTCAGGATCAAGAGGTTCCTTGCCAAGAAATAGAAGCAAAATCATCCCATCCCTCATTTTATTTGCCTGAAAACCTACAGGAAGATCAGGCACAATTCAGAGAAGACACTGAAAAAGAGATAAGTTATGTTTATTTTTAATAGATTTTTTCATTGGTATATTAAAAATAATTTCCCCCAGATTTCCTCC
>JAQQSK010007446.1:0-13972 GCA_028658325.1 Potorous gilbertii
CAATCATTTCATTGCTACTCCTTTATGGCAGTTGTGTTGGGGATACAGGCAGCAAACAGGAGGCTGACACCATCAGTGAAGCTAGGTGGCCAGTCCTCCTTCCCCATGACTTTTCCCCAAAAAGTAGTCAAGGTCTTGGCTATAGCTTTTCTTCTCCTTTTACTTTCACACCTTCCCCTTCACTCTCCCTCCTTCTTCCTTCTATTAAAAAAAATAACAGTTCACATTTCCATAGCAGTTTTAATGTTTGAAAATCTCTTTGCATACATTACCTTATTTGATCTTAACAAAAACTCTGGGAGATAGATAGGTGCTATTATTATTTCAATTTTACAATGAGGAAATTGAGGCTGAGAAGGATGATGAGATTTACCCACTATTGTCCCTCAAGTAAGTGTCTGAGGTTTCTCCTTTCTTCTGAAGGAGTCCTGCTTGCCCACTGGCCGCCAGGCTACAGCTCCTATAAGCTAAGCTAGTCCTTTAAGGAATTGGGAATGCCATTTGGTTTCTTTAAGGCTTGAAGCATAAAAGGTCCAGCTTGGGCAAATTGAGGTGAAAGCTCCTGGTGCCTTCTGGAGAATGTGTTCCTCCTGATTTTATGTGCATGGTTACCATAATGGTGGTGAATGAATGTCAAAGGAAGGTACCATTTTATTGGACTTATCCTTTTTTATAACTTTAGAAACCATATTTTTAATCTCTAGCAAATAGTTATTTTGTTGCATTTTATGGTCCATTCTATTTTAACCCTTGAGTTTAAATTCCTGGACTGGCCTAGGTTAGACCTAGTCCAGAATATCTGGTGGCCTTTGGAGTCCAGAGTCGAACCAATGATTGGCCAAGAAGAAAGAACTGCCTGTACAGTAGTCATGTTGAAGAGTTTACTCTTCTTTCCCTGATTTATGAATATGATAATGGATGAGGAATTAAAATGCATATAACTGTCCTCTAGAAACAAGCAGCTTCTGGGTACAGCTTCCATTAGCAAAAATAATGATGAAAACTTGTATCTTAAAGGGTCAATTCTTGGGAGTAGAGATTACAGAAGTCTTTCGGGAGCAGTGTTCAGAAACTTAAAGTTTTATTGTATCTATGAAAATTCTAATTTCATCCAAGAAATGAAGTCTAAGCTATCACCTGAGTGCACTTTCCTTTTGATGACTGCAAATTTGGGAAAGGGACAGGAATATGAACTGGTAGGGGCAAATTTGAGCCTGTGGTAATAAACTGATGAAATATTTCATATTAATCATTTACACAATTTAAAAGTTAAATCAGGCCTCCTAGGCAGGCATTGAAAGACAGGGAGCCCCTTTCTGGTACAGGCGCAGAGATCCAGACCAGCATCCTAAATCTGTACATTCATGAAAAAGCTCCGGTTCTGGTAGCCCAAGTTCAGAGAGCCACCTAGTGGTTCATGCCAAGATTGAGTCTGAGTAGCTATTTCAGACCCCACCCCTGGAAGGCATGCGGGCACTGATCTTCACTCTCCTAGTTTTCTTCCTCCAGTGCTAACGTTAGGAGAAGGTGTATCAGTGAAAAGAGAGATCACTTGGAGCACTATTGAAACACTCTTTCGTTGTCCATTTTCATATAATTGTTGTTGTTTGGTCAGTTTGGTTCTTCAGGACCCCATTTGGGGTTTAATCTTGGCAGAGATACTCAAGAGAGCTGCTATTTCCTTCTCCAGTTCATTTTACAGATACGGAAACTGAGGCAGAGAGGGGTAAGTAACTTGCCCAGGGTCACACAGCTAGTAAGTGCCTGAGGCCAGATTTCAGCTCAGGTCTTACTGACTCTGAGCGCTATCCATGGTGCCACCTAGCTGCTCTGTATCTTCATATGCTAAGCATCCTAATGCTCAGGAAGCAATGGTGGTTACTCGGGTTGATCATAGAGGACAGAAGAACCCTTTCTTGGCTCTGCGCTTATTCTTGTCTCCCTCTGCTCACTCTAGTTGGACAAGAAAGACTTGGACAGGGATGGGCTGAGGAGATGCTCCCTTCAGGGACGCTACGGAGCGTAGTTCTTAGGGTGCTCTCACCTAGAATCAACAAGACTCGATCTCTGACCTTTACTGGCTGTGTGACCATAGAACCACAGCATTTGATGCGTAACTTCTTTGAGCCTCAGTTTCCTCACCTGTAAAATCAAGGTGCTTACCTTCATTACTGCTGTTATTGTCACTATTGTGGCCCTTGTTACTGTTATTGTAAGTACGAATATGGTCAAAGTTAGCTTCTCTCTCTCATTCCCTCTCTCGCTTTCTCCTCTTTCCTCTCTCTTTCCTCCTCTTTCCCTTCCTCCTTCCCTCCCTCTCTCCCTCACCTCTCTCTCTCTCCCCCTTTCTCTCTCTTTCTCTGTCTCTGTCTCTCTGTGTCTGTCTCTGTCTCTGTCTCTCTCTCTCTCACACACACACACACACACACACACACACACACACACACACACACGGCCTTTTCAGAGACTGTCCAGAATGAATCTCTGGCCTTGCTGAACATCGGACCTTTAGTAGCCGTGGCTTCTGAGCTAGAAGGGAGACCTCAACCTTGACCTGATGACTCTGTAGTTGCTGTCACTTTGGGGGCCACCAGGTTACCTAAACAACTGGTGGAAACTGATTTGCTTGTGGCATTGAATTATGGCACTGAAATGCCTTTAAGCCTTCTGCCTTGCTTTTTCTCACATCCCTTTGGCTGGGCATGGATTAGAAACCACCGGCTTCATTAGGGTGGCTTGAGGGCTTAACTGTAATTGAGCAATGGTCTTAGAAGGCCTAAGTCAGAGTTGTTATAAAAGGCAACAAGGGAGAAGAGGGAGAAGAGAGGAGAAACTGAGTCCTTAGGAGGGAAAGTGATTTACTCAAGGTGCAGAGGTAGGAAAGTGAAGGCTTGAACTTTAGTCCCCTGACTCCAAATCTAGGAGTGTGAGAGGGAGAGAGGAGGCAGAGGAAAGAAAGAGGTGTTTGCAGCCTCAAATGTCTGCCAAGGCTGATTGCCCTGCCCAAGGTGAGCACAAGCATGGCTTAGCTCGGCCATGTATCACAGAGTAAAAACAAAACTAGAACCCTGGACACCTTCGTAAGGGAGACAGTCATTGACTTCTCAGTAGTTCAAAGGTAGAATTAGTTCTCAGAATCTCTCACTGAGATCTGCTGGTGATGAAAACCCGGAGTATCTGGCCACAGATTGTGAATTTGATACTCACTAGCTGTATGGCCTTTGGAGTCTCAGTCTCCTCATCTGTAAAAAGAAGATAATACTAGCCTGTCCTACTTTGCAGGGTTGTTGTGAGGGTTAGATGAATGAGATAACCTATGTAGAGCCCTCTGAAACATTCAAGCACAATATATGGGAACTATGACTAGTGTCCTTAATAATTATGATTGCGCATAATTTTATGATCGTGATGCAATATAATTATGTGTGGCATGATTATAGCAACAATAGTTACTAGTATCATGATAAATATATATTATAATAAATAAGAATAAGCCTATTTCTCTGTATCTAACCTCTAGCTTGTGGCTAGGCACCCAGAAGGAATTCAGTAATAGAAGACATAGTTCTTGCCCTCTGGATGCTTGTAAACTGCTTGGGAGAAACAAGGGAAAACAGGACAGTCTCTTCTATCACCTGTTCCCATGCATTTGCACAGTTTATTCTTGGCAGCATGCAATAGGCTTCCTTCTCATCCCCACCACTTAGAATTCTTAATGTCCTTCAAGGCTTCTTACATCAAGCTTCTGGATCCCCTTGGTTAATATTTTCATTCTCTTCAAATTATCTTGCATTGACTTCTGTGTGTACATTTTGTATCCCCCTTTCTTTCACCCCAGCAGAATATACTAAGTCCCTTGAGGATGGGGACTGTTTTGTTTTTGTATCCTTAGTATCTGTCATGCCTGCCATGCCCATAGATATCCAGTGAATGCTTGCTGAGCTAAAAGATGGGTCTATAAAGAGAGATAAGGGTTTAATGGAAATAATTTTGGATTCAAAGTCAAAAAGGTCTGAGTTCAATTCCTGCCTCTGACATTTTTAGTCTATTAGCTCAGTTTCCTCATATGCAAAATAGTGGGAGTGGATTGTTAAGGTCCTTTCTAGTTTAAATCCAAATAGATGACTTGCCCAAGGTCATAGCAAACAGCAGAACTGGAATTCAAGCTCTGATCTGTTGACTCTAAAAATCAGTCTGTTTTTTCTGTATCACATTGCTTCCCATTGGGACACAGAGTCATTAAAGAGGGTTTCATGGAAGAGATGGAACTGGAGCTGAACTTTGAAAAATGTGTAGGATTTAGAAACAGAAAGGGTAAGCAGAGGCAGAAATGAGCCCAGTATGTTCAAATAAGAGTAAGGGAACTTGTTTGACTGGAGCAGAGGATATTGGAGAAACAACCGGAGATGTTGAGGGATAAAATAGTCAGATTCCAGAGAACCTTGAAAGCAGGACTGAGGAATATGCTACCAAGAAGACTGAAGAATGAATGAATGAGTATGGCATACTAGAAAAGTATCCAGGGACAGGGAACCTGCAGCCACAAGGTCACATGTAGCCTTCTAGGTCCTTGAGTGCTCCCTTTTGACTGAGCCCAAATTTTACAGAACAATCCATTTATTAAGGGAATTTTTTCTGTGAAGTTTGGATTCAGTCAAAGGGATACACTTGAGGACCTAGAGGGCTCAATGTGGCCTTAGGCAGCAGGTTCCCTATCATGGGACAATACCTACCTTCAGGGACCTTACATTTTAATGGAAGAAACAACACATAAAAGAGTGGGAAGCCACATTAATCTGGAAAGTTTAAAGGAGTATGAAGAGAGATACCGTTCAGTTGTTTTTCTGTCCAATTCTTTGTGACCCCATTTTGGATTTTCTTGGCAAAGTTACTGAGTGGTTTGCCATCTCCTTCTCCAGCTCATTTTCCAGATGAAGAAACTGAAGCAAGCAAGGTCACTTGTCCAGGGTCACACAGCGAGTAAGTGTCTGAGGTCAGATTCGACCTTAGAAAATGACTTCAGCCTGGTATTCTATCCAGTGTGCCATCTTGCTGCCCCCTGAGGGGGGCATGTTGGGGCTTACATTGACACATTCCTTTCTGGAGTAATTAGAGTTGATTTGACATGGTTCCAGGATGAGAGGGGTAGGGTATGCATATGGCAGCAATGCAACTGACTGAGAAAATAATCAAAAAATAGGGAGCAAAGGGAAGCAAATCTGGGGTCTAAATGATCCCCAAACAACCAATTGAAGAGTGAAAACTCCAATCAAACAACGACCTTCCTTGCTTCAGGATTCAGTTTCCTCTTGTAGATGAGGGAGTTAAACTAGCTGGCCTGTAAGAGTCTTTACAGTCCTAGACTCATGCTCCTATGGTCCCTTCTACTTAGATTTAGAATCATAAACCATCGAAATGGAGGGGGCCTTAGTTTCTTTTTCCATAAGACCAGGAGGCTAAATTTGAATCTGAAAGAGGGAAAGCAACTTGGCCATGGGCTCTTGGCGAATTACTGGCAGAGCTGGAATTTAGATAATAGGATTTTGGACTTGAACCGAACCTCAGAAACAATTTAATCATCTTTTCTTAGATTGATTTGCCCAAGGTCACAATGGATAGCAAAGGAGCAAAACCAAGATTTGAACCTAGCAGTCTTGACTCTGTCTTGTGCCACTTATCTTCTGATACTGCTAGGTTATACTCTAGTTGCCTGAATTGTCATGATTTATTTTGTTTTGTTTTTGTCTTGGAGGCCTGTGCAAGGCTTGTCTACTTGATACCAAATGGTGGCTGAATCCGGACCAGAACACAAGGCCCAAGGGACCTGTTCCCTCTCCAGGAAGGATGCTCAGAGTACATTGGATTTTCCCTGATTTTCTAACCCTGGAGCAGAGAGCCCCCTGCGGTTAATTTAACACTTGTAAATTTCCACTCAGCTGAGACAAATCCGCCTCTGTCTGGATAAATTGACCATATTCCATTATATGGGCGATAAGTTTTTGTTCTGTTTTGGCTGAAGCTTTTGCTGTTTGCAATGAGCAATTTCAACTCTGCTGTTTTCCAGTCTCTGTGATCAGTTTGGTTAATTGTGTTCCTTTTTCTAAGCCAAGAAAAACTTGGTGGATGTAAATAACAGGAACTCGTGCTGGTCAGGGTTAAGGCCTCCCCCTCCAATCAGATGAAAACTGACCCAAAAATGAGGAGCCTTTGGGGTGCTGCTTAGGTGGACTCTGGGACCATGGCTTACTCCTCCATCACCCAGGTCCAGCTCAGGTGTAGACCAAGGATGGAATGAACAATCACCATTGGTGAGACAGGGGTAGGAGGGAGGACACGAGGCCTGGCCCTGTTGATCGTCTTTATTCAGCCCCAGTGTGGAGCCAGGAAGTCTGGATTTCTGTCTCAGCTCTAACACTTTCTGCTTGTATGTCCCTGGGGAAATTTATCCCATCTCTCAGGTTTGTGACCATGGGATGATCTGACTTTGCTCTCCCTTGTCTCTCCTATGCCTCTTCTACCTCATGAGTATCTCTCCCATTCTTTCCTTTTTCTGGTCCTCTTTATCATCTTACTTTTGCCAGTGAAGTTGCCATGGATCATGGTCTCTATGGCCCCTACTAATTCATCCTTCATACCTCATAACCCCCAAAATACCCCTCATAACCCCCCAAAATCTTTCTTATGCATATACCTGGTAGGGTCATTTTTCAGCTCAAACACTTCAGTGTCTCCCTAATTATCTATCAAGTACCATTCAAATTCCTCTGTCTGGCATTCCTCCATAGTTGTTACCACTGACTTTTCAGACTTGTCTCATATTATCTCCTTCTACATACTCTTATGTTCCAGTCAAACGGAATAATTCTCTGCCTCCAAAACATGGGTAGAGCCTTTGGGGGTGCTGCTTAGGTGGACTCTGGGACCATGGCTTATTCCTCCATCACCCAGGTCCAGCTCAGGTGTAGACCCAGGGTGGAATGAACAATCACCATTGGTGAGACAGGGGTAGGAGGGAGGACACGAGGCCTGGCCCTGTTGATCTTCTTTATTCAGCCCCAGTGTGGAGCCAGGAAGTCTGGATTTCCGTCTTACCTCTAACACTTTCTGCTTGTATGTCCCTGGGTAGAGTTTCTCACATCGCCATATCTTTTCTCACACTATTCCCTTCACCTGGAATGCCCATGCTACCCCTCTTTGTCTCTTGAATTGCCATCTGTCTATTAAAATCCAGATCAATGCCATCTCTTCCATGAGGCCATAGCTGATCTGTGCTCTTGGCAGCGACCTCCATCTTCAAACCTCATATGAGCCTTTGTTTTATAATTCCCTAATTATATCATAGGTGGTACAGTAGATAGAGCACTGGGCCTGGAATTGGGAAGACCTGGGTTCAAATCCAGCCTCAGACATTTACTGGCTGTATGACCTTAGGCAAGTCACTTAACACTATTAGCCTCAGTTTCCTCATCTGTAAAATAAGCTGGAGAAGGACATGGCAAACTTTTAGTACCTTTGCCAAGAACCCCTCCCCACTAAAGCGGTCTTTAAGAGTTGGACACAACTGAAAAATGATTTAAAACATTATATATTATTGCAAATTATACTTATCTACATTTATTTCTTGTCTCTCCTCTAGACTGTGAGTTCAATAAAGGCAAGAATTCAGGTTTATCCAAATTTGGTATCTCCCCTACTGACCCAAAGTAAAGGCCTTCATTCACCATAGGTACTTATTAAGTGTTTATATATAGTTATAATACTATATTAAGTGTCACTTAAGGTTTCCCAGTTTCTTATCTGTGAAATAGGGCTACTAATACCAGTCTTACAGATCTGGATGACATAACATATGTGAAGTCCTATATGAAACTTCCAGGATTAACAGAGATTTCAGTATAAGGTACACAAGAGAGGCAGCCTGGTACAGTGAATGGAGATTGGCCTTAGAAGCCAGAAGGACTTGGCTTTCAGTCCTGTTGCTGACATTTACTGACAGTCTGATTCTGGGTACATCTTTGAACCTCTCAGTGCCCCAGGCAACTTCCTTAGACTCTATGTTGTGGAGGAGGGATCAGTTTGCACTGTGTTCATCCTTCATTGCCAAAGAAGATCACGCCATCAGAGAAATGATGACATGACTTGCACGTGACCTTGCTTTGAGTGAGGGAGGACTATGCAAAGTTACCAGCCTCACTTCTCCTCCAGAGCCATCTGAATCCAGTGACCAGATATTCATCAGGATGACTGGAGATGACCCAGGATGCACTGGGAGACCTTGGGCCCTTTAGGCCTAGGTCTTTGCAGATACTCACTTAGGGTGAGGTAACACCCTTTCATTGTATAGACCTGTTTAAGAAATAGCCAGGGCATGGCCCCTTTAATGAGGCAAAGCAAAGAAAGACATCAGGTTGGGTGGGAAACATCAACAGTTACTACTCTTAAGCCAGGAGGGTTCAGAAGAGAGCCTTTAGTCAGAAAAGGGAAGTTTGCATTAGTGGAGAGTTCAATCACTTAGAAGCTCCCTGTACCAGTGAAAACAAAGGCCCAGTTCTTGTCTGTATATTCAGTGTAAACTTCTATAGCTAGTCAATCAACTAATGTTTACTGTCTGTTGACTATGTGTCAAACATTGTACTAAATACTTGTAACCACTAAGTACTATGTAAAGCTTTATAAATTTTTCCTTTGGGCATTTTGGCATCTTAAATCTCTAGCCTAAAATTAAAAATTTTATCTGCTATACAGATGTTTTCTCTATACCATATCAAACAGCTAGAAAGCAAACTGGATTTATTACTTTTCATCCAAATATTTGCTATCTTATAGACAGATACAGAGGAGGTAAGTCAAGTGAGGCTCAGAGAGGAGACATGATGAATATTCCATGGCCTCATGGAAGAGTTGGCAATGAGTTGGGCTTTAATGGGCAGATGGGAATCCAAGAAGCTAGGAGGGTAGTATGGGTAATGCTCTCTGTTTTGAAATATGTACATTATTACTGTTGTTAGCAAGCAATTATTTCACAGTATTGAGAATCAGGCGACTAGAAGTGACTGAAGAGGTTATCTAGTCTAAGCTGTACCCAGAGTCACAAGAAATCTGGGGCCTGGAGCAAACACCTTTTTAAGACAAGTTCAGTTGATGAGGGGGAGATCTCAGGGATCCTTGGTAGATAGACACAAAGACCCATGAGAGGGAAGGAGATAGAGATTTTAGAACATATTGAGGCTGCTATTGAGAGAAGCAATAGAGTACCATTGGCCAGGAAGAACTTAGCTGGCATGTGGGTGGTAAATAAAAGCAGGCAAGATATCTGATAGCTTTCTATTTTAATAATTTTGCTAAAAATTGTTTTCTGTATTAAATAAAGTACTCTTAATAAGAAGGTGCCAAGCTCAAATATTTCTATTTACTGAGGAATACAACTTCTGTAAGCAACCTGTAAGTGTAGGTCGCCTGGAGCACAGCCAGTAATTTCCTTGCTTTAGCTACAAGTCTGCCCAAATCCAAGTTGCAGTCTTATCTATGCAACAACCCTGGCAAGTGGCCAGTCAATAAAATAGGGGGAGGGGATGGGGAATAACGCTTGCAACACCTACACCATAGTTTTGTTATGAGAAACAAATGGGGTCCAAAAGTATCAGGACAAACTAGAATCTAATTACATAAAATTTAATAGGAATAAATGTAAAGTTATATACTTAGGTTCAAAGAATCAACTGCCCAAGCTCAAGATGGAGAAAGAATAGTTAGACAATACTTCATGGAAAAAAGACTGCAGGGTTTTTGTGAACTCAATATTATTAGTCAGTACAATATGGCAGTGAAAAAAGTCAATATGATCTTAGGCTGCATTAAGAGAGCATAATGTCCAAAGTGGAGGATGTTAAAGTCTGGCTAAATTCTGCCTGGTTGGGCCCCGTCTGTGTATTGTATTCAGTGTTGCCTGCAAATTTTTAGGGACCACATTGATAAAATGGAGTTTCGCCCCAAATAAAGATTGGTTGAAAGAACTAGAAATGCTATGTCTGGAGAAGAGATAGCTAGGTAAGCTATAAGATGCTGTAGAAACGCAAATTATGGTAATGACCGTCTTGGAGAAAGGAGGGTGAATCCTGATACACAGTAATAGGTCAGTGGAAACACAAACTAATCTTTTAGTGATGATTTGGGTCTTTTGGCCTCAGTCTGTTCCATTGTCAGGTAATAGAACTAATACTGTGTCTTATTAGGCACATCTGGTTCTACTGATATTAGTAAATTTACTTTAAATAGCAACAAAAAACCCATCAAGTCATTTATTTGCATTACCAGCTCTAATATCTAGTTACCACTCTATGATCTACTTGTCTATCTCTCAATTCTGTCTGCGTATCTGATTCTGTCTGTGTCTGGGTATTTATGTACCTAGATGTATAGATAATTTTTTATTTAAACAACTGATTGTTTCCCACAACATGCAGAACACTAGAATTGGAGGCAGAAAACCTGGGACTGAAAACTGGGTTGGCCAATAATTAGTTCTATGATCGGGGCCACTCTGGTTCTCAGTTTACTCTTCTGTAAAATGACAGTTGAACTGGATGCTTTCTAAGATCTTTTCCAGCTTGAACAGTCTAGAAGTCTACATTATATGTTCAGGTTCACCTTTGACTTTATTCAGGTAGATTCCCCAATCTATTATGTAGGAAATAAGTTCTGGGTTTACTGACTTCAAATGTTTTTCTTTTTTAAAGTTTTTTTTTTAAAATTTAATTTTTGTTTTATTTTTCTCAATTACATGTAAAAAATGAAACATTTGATTCTTTCTCCCTCCCTCACTACTGCCTTGAGAAAGCAAGCAATTTGATATAGATTATGCATGTGAAGTCATGCAAAACATATTTCCATATTAGCCATGTGCAAAAGAAACTACAGACCGAAAACAAAAACCCAAATAGTTTTTAAAAGTATGCTTTTTGATCTGCATTCAGATTCCATCAGTTCTTTCTCTACAGGTAGACAGCATTTTCATCATAAGTCCTTCGGAATTACCTTGGATTGTCATATTGCTCAGAATAGCTGTCACTCACAATTGTGTACAATGTTCTCTTAGTTCTGCTTACTTCATTTTGCATCAATTCTTATAAGTCTTTCCAGGTTTTACTGAAAGTATCCTGGTTGTCATTTATAATAGTACAATACCATTCCATCACAGAGAGCACAATTTATTCAACCATTTTCCAGTGGATAGGCCTGCCCTCCATTTCCAATTCTTTGCCACCACAGAAAGAGCTACTGTAAGTATTTTGGTGCATATACTTTCTTTTCCTTTGATACTTTGGGATACAGACCCTAGTAACAGTATTGCTGGTCAAAGTGTGTATAAAGTTTGATTGCCCTTTGGGCATAGTTCCAAATTGCTTTCCAGAAGGGCTGGATCAGCTCACAACTTTACCAGTAGAACATTGCTGTACCAATATTTCACATCCTCTCCAACATTTGTCATTTTTTTCTGTCATATTAACCAGTCTGATAGGTGTGATATAACCCTTCAGAGTTGTGTTAATTTCTATTTCTCTAATCGATATTGATTTAGAGTGTTGTTTATATGACTATAGATAGCTTTGATTTCTTCTTCTGAAAAATGTATGTTCATATCCTTTGACCATTTAACAGTTGGGGAATGCATTGTTCTTATGGATTTGACTCAGTTGTCTATATATTTGAGAAATGAGATCTTTATCATTAAAACTTGCTGTAAATATCCCCTCCCTCCAGCTTCCTGCTTTCCTTCTAATCTTGGCAGTTGGTTTTGTTTGTGCAAAACCTTTTAAGTTTAATGTAATCAAAATTATCCATTTTATATCCCATAATGCTCTCTATCTCTTGTTTGGTCATAATTTTTTTATCTGTAGATCTGACAGATAAATTTTTCATGCTCCCCTAATTTGCTTATGATACCACCCTTTATATCTATCTTTAAATCATCTACCCATTTTAACCTAATCTTGGTATATGGTGTGAGATGTTAGTCTCTACTGAATTTTCTGCCAAACTGCTTTCCAAGCAAATTTTGTCAGCAATTTCTTGACCCCAGAAGCTTGGATATTTGAGTTTATCAAACACTAGATTACTTGCTGTCATTTACTACTGTGTATTGTGAACTTAATTCATTCTACCAGTCTACCACTCTATTTCTTAACTATTATCAGATTATTTTAATAATTACCCATTCAAACATCTTTTTCAAACAAACTCTTTGGCTTAGATGACTATATGAATGAATTGATCCTGGGCCACAGTGACCCAAGTAATAGACTAGGATGAGCATGAAGAGTCTGTCCAATGTGTTGCAGTGAAAAGAGCATTGGCTCTGGGGTCAGAGGAGCTGAGTTCCAATCCCTTCTTTGTGGTACCAAATGACTTAGGCAAATCATTTAATCTCTCCAGGTCTAAGTTCGCTTAGCTCTAAAAGAGAGGGGCTGAATGAATGTTGATATCCCTTTTAGCTCTAAATCTATGATCCTGTGTTCTCAAATGGTTTTCTAGGGTGAGTAGCCTGTCTGTTCAATTTGCCCCTTCCCTGATTCTTCTCTCCCTCTCTTATGTATATAGAGGCAGACAGAGAGGTGTGTAGAGCTAATTTTTTTGGCAGCCCATTGTTAAATTTTCAGGGTGAGGTTTTAAACCTCAGAAATCTGTAACAGTTACAAATCAGGGCATGATTTATTTTTTTGTTGATTTTCTAGACTTAAGGAAGTGATGGTGAAAATGTTAATAAAGCAAGTAAACTTTAAATGATGGAAGAGCTGATTGTTAAACATTTACCAGCACACAACTTTAGAGAGCACTCAGGAGAAACCTGTAGAGAGCACAACTCAGAATTAGTGAGGACCTTATAATGTTTACTAAAGAAGGAATTTAGCCAGATGTTTACTCCAATTGAGCAGATGTTGCTTTCTGAGAAGAGCTAGCTTTTATGAAATGAGCTAAGGCTGGAAAAGATCATTTAAAAGAGCCTGCAAAAATCAGGAGTGGAGTCCAGGTCTCCTGATGCCCCCTCTGGAGCCCATTCCATTCATTAAACTCTTTATCACACCTGAGCTACAGTTCTGGTTACCCTGACCCAGTTTCTGCCTGGTCTGTCCAGTGCCAGTCTCATCAATACCAACAGAATGATCTTTTGGCTACACAGTTTTGCTTACTGCAGTCTCCTACTGTAAGACTTTCTGTGACCATGCACTGCTTGCTAATTCAATTCAGTAAGTATCAAGTACCTACTATGTGCTCAGCTTTGTGCTAGGTAGTAGGAGAGATACAAAATTTAAAGATGGCAGTCCCTGTCCTTAGGAAGCTAGTAAAATGAAAGCATTAGAGAAAGAATTATAAAATGTCACAGTTGGAGAGAGTCTCAGGTGGTATGATCAGCCAATCAGCAAGCCTACTATATGCCAGGCACTGTGCTAACCACTGGGAATGCAAAGATAAAAAAATGAGATCTTGGCCATCAAGAAACTTATATTCTGTTAAGAGAAACCAATAGATATTTAGATAAAGAGGTAGATAGATATCTTTATCAATATAACTGTAAATAAATCTAACTATAGATATGCAATAACTATAAATATATTATCTATACCATGTGTAGATATATCTCTATAGAACTATAGATAATATATAATGTTTATAGATAGGGATATATCTATATAGACTTCTATCTACCTGTTACAAGGGCTAAATAGAGAAATTGGAGGGGGAGGCACCAGCATCAGGGAAATTAAGAAAATCAACCTGGATTGAAGTTTAGAGCTAGAAGAAACTTTAGGAATCATTGGGTGCAACCCTCTCAATTTTATAGATGCGGAAACAGGTTAGAGAGGAGCAGGGATTAGCCCAGCTAGTAAGTGGCCAAAAATCATCTATTATTTTGACCATAGTTATCTAAGTACACCAAAGAGATTTTAAAAGAGAGCTATCTGAGGGTCAAGGC